>JAJOZX010014683.1:0-71397 GCA_023014485.1 Bathynomus jamesi
TAACTGCAATGACCACGCGATATTATGTATAGAAACGACGTAAGTATAGAGGATGTTCTGCACACGAGGAAGAGAAATAACGAACAATGAAAAATGAGGTGACCGCCCGGTCTCCTATGTAGAGAATTGCGACTTCTGACTGATCGAGGCCCGTGGTGTAGTGGTAGCATATCTGACCGGCAATCGGAAGATCCTGGGTTCGATTCCCGGGCGGTCACCTCATTTTTCATTTGTTCGTTATTTCTCTTCCTCGTGTGCAGAACACTCCTCTATACTTACGTCGTTTCTATACATTAATATACTGCGTGGTCATTGCAGTTAAATGTATATATATATATATATATATATATATATATATATTATATATTTAGTTTTGAAGAAATAATTCTTAATTAGTAATTAAAGCATTTTTGTTTTAAATATAATACCGGATGCCCATAAATTATCTTTACAAATTGAAATAAATTTCAATTTAATTTGTAAAGATAATTTATGGACACTCTGAATTATGATAATTTCATTTAACCCAAATTAACGTGAGAGATTAACTGTCATAACAAAATAGTTTTGTTGAAAACACTTTTTCACCCCGAATGTACGCTATCGGGGAAAAAAGTTCGCCGAGAAATCTATAAAATTTGTCAAGAGCATAAGAAATGAATTAGTATAGTGATTTGGGTTTTCTTATTAACATTTTTATTGGTGTCGCCAAAAGGAAAAGCCTAAAATAATACAAAAATATAAACAATATTAACTAATTAGTAATTTTTGTAGGCTTTAAAAAAATTTTACCTATTTTTTTTCTAAATCCGTAATATGATAAAGTAGTAGACTATTAAAAATTTGAATAGTTAACTTAATATTAGTTGTACTATTTAGATTTCAGTGAATTTTACACTATAAGGTGACCCATAAACCCCACTCGGTTACTTATCGAGATGATTATATTTTGCATTTTTAATAATCAATAAATATTTCAAAATTTATTATAAGCTTTTTACTTGGTTTGATTTTTTATTTTTTTATTTTTCTTTGTAATTATTAGTACCGATTGGGATTTATGGGCCACCCTGTACTATTTTAGTCGTATTAGTATAAAATTATTGACGATAACGATTGGTTATTTTGACCATTTATTTATTATATTTAATAAATAATTTAATTGGAAAATGCTAAATTAACTTCCAAAAACTCTTAATGCCAAAAAAATTACTCCCATTTTAACGGGGGAGTGGGGAAACACTCCAAAATATAGGGTGATCCATAAAGGTGTTTGCCCCAAAATGAATTTATAGAAAAGTATTACATTTTAGGATAAATTTATATATATATATATATATATATATATATATATATCTTTAAGAACTCTAAAATCGCTCTTATGCCGAAAGGAATTAAGGCGACTTATTTTTTTTATTTATAATGGATGGGAAAAAATAATTAATTAAATCAAAGTGTCTGAAATTCCTTGTTAAAAGAAATCCCGCCTTATTACACCTCGACAAAAGGGCTTAAATTCCAAACACTCCCCGACATTCATAACTAAGAATAGAGGCGAGCCAAAAAGGTCTATAGAATAGCACTTAATAAACGGGGGATTATCCACTCATATATTCAATACAGTTCAATTGCTCCGTTCGGGGTGTGGTGTGTATGTATGTATACGGGAATGCGTACATAGGCATACACGTATGTATACAACGACTGATTATTATATATAAATTAGTTTTTTATACATTTCGGTCCATTTTGGGTCCCAAAATTGATTCTTTTGACGTGAATGAAGTGTGGTGTGCATGGATTCCGAAGTTGGGTTGTGCGCGCATTGGATAAGGGAAGCAGAGTGGAAGTAAATAGATACTCAGAAGGTTTTAAGGTTTTGTGTTGTGAGATTGAGGTTTTGAAGCGAGGAAGAGGTTGATAGACTAGAAAAAGAATATCTCGTATTGAAATACACACACACACACACACACACACACACACACACACACACACACACTAGGGCCACTCAATATATTTTGCCCCACCCTTTTTTCTTAGCCAAATGATAGGCCATGGGGCTGAAATGTCTTTTGGGCCGCAAGTTTGAACTTTCTGCGCTTCATATAACCGGATTTTTCCAGTTTGAACCTCCCCTCGTTGTATAAAACCGCTTTTAAACGCCCTTGTATAAAACCGATGGTTAACGCAGTTTCGAAAATGGCGTCTGACAGTGATGTGCGTCGTAAACAGAGAGCTGTTATCGAGTTCTTAACCGCAGAGAAGGAAACCGTTGGAAATATTCACAAACGTCTACAAAACGTTTACGGAGATGCTGCTGTTGATCGAAGCACAGTTGGACGCTGGTCTAAACGTGTGAGATCATCGGAGAGAGGGGGAGAGCCAGCCTCGATGATGAGCCACCAGCGGTCGCCCGGCATCGGCTGACATATCTCACACTGTACAACGTGCTAACAGCATCATTCGATCAAATCGGCGCGTCACATACAAGGAGCTATCACTGGAGCTAGGAATTAATGAAGGAAGTGTGAATACGATAATTCAGCAACTGGGATACTCAAAAGTGTGTTCACGGTTTGTTCTTCGCCAACTGACTGAAGATCACAAAGCCCGAAGAAAAAAAATTGCTTCCGAGTCGTTGGTTCGATACGAGACAGAAGGGGATGACTTCCTTTCACGAATTGTGACTGGGGTTGAGACTTGGGTACACCACTTTGAACCTGAAACAAAACGCCAATCCATGAAGTGGCATCACGGACTCCCCACGCAAGAAAAAGTTCAAATGGCTCTCTCTGCAGGAAAGGTTATGGCCACCATCTTCTGGGACATGAAAGGGGTGATTCTGGTGGACATTATGAAGAAAGGACAAACAATCAACTCGGAGGCATATATTGCTAGGTACCTACAGAGACTCCAGAGACGTATAAAGCGAGCTCGACCGGAGAGAAAACTGGAAGACGTCCTTCTTTTGCACGATAACGCCAAACCACACAACAGTTTGCAAACGAGAGGCCATCCCAAAAATGCGCTTGACTGCGTTACCCCACCCTCCATACAGCCCGGATCTGGCACCTTCAGACTTCCATTTGCTTGGGCCAATGAAGGATGCTATTCGTGGAAGAACGTTTCAGAGTGACGATGAGGTTTGAGGAGGTTAAGAGGTGGCTCCAGCGGAACCCAGCGGACTTTTACCAGCAAGGAATAAAGGCCCTTGTTTCGAGGTGGAAAAGCCGTGTAGAAAAGGATGGAGACTATGTGGAAAAATAAAAACTTGTAAAAAAGGTATATAACTACTGTGTACAAAATTTCTGGAACTTAAAAGGAAACGTGGAAAGAAAACAAAAGGTGGCAAAATATATTGAGTGGCCCTCGTGTATATATATATATATATATATATTATATATATATATATATATATATATATATATATATATATACACACACACAGGCGGTCAAAATTATGGTGTCACAACGCGATAAATAAAAGTATGGTGGTATGAGTTTATTGTCATTTACGACAGTAAACCTAACATCGGTAAGATGCAAATTTTACTGGATATTACGTTATATTTTTGTAGTATAATACTACAACAAATTGTTGTGACACAAACATCTTTCATTAAAAAAAAATATATCTTTCTGCTTTATAACAGTTTTGCATATTTTAAGCAAATTTTTTTTTTCCCCAAATACTCTTCGGTCAAATTATGGCATTCTTCTCGCAAATATTCCCGAAGTTGAATGGAGTTTGTTGGACCTCACGATTTTACCTTTGTCAAGTTCGTCCCCCATAATCTCAATTGGGTTTAGATCTGGGCATTGAGGAGGCGCATTCATTATTCTTAATGCCCCATTTTCATTTTTTATGTTCAGATATCTTTAGTAACATAATGTTGCAGGGATGGGGGCAGTTACTTGGTCAATGTAATTAATTGTAATTACTCGACATATTCTCAATTACTGTAGATGGTGAAATACTTAATTACGAAATTATTTTTTTATAAATACACCAATTGATTTGTCATTATTTTCTACCTACAGGGTGGCCACAAAGTTTCTTTGCATGAAAAACAAGGGCTACATACAGATACGCTATACTGTCACTGCAAAGGGACTTTGTGGCCACTCTGTAGGTATTTCAATTTCATCTTCAGTTTTGGTCATCATCATCATGAATAAAAACTAGATAATATTAGGTCAATAAATTTTTTTTTTTTTTTTTTTTTAAACATTGCACGGAACTGTATTTTTCAACAAGCAGATCTTGCTATGGACAATTGAACATTGGACATACGTATGTGATATGGTCTAATGAAACCGAAGATAAAGCACTCAAAAAATACTAATGTAAAAAACTGGCACTTTAGTTAGAAACATTTGAAATAAATGAAACATTTTATTTCAAATAAAAACGACCATTTTACTTCAAAAAAACCCTCCCCCAGACATGATGAGCAACTAGGCAATTTAAACTATAAGTATGACCATTAACTTTAATATTCATGTAATTGAAAGTAATTGACTGTAATTGTATCAATTACCCTGGTTTCCTATTGTAATTAATTCCAATTACATTTTAGGTAGTCAGTTACAATTACTTGCCAATTACATAAAAAAATGCAATTACAATCAACTACAATTGCAATTACCCCTTGCTTGTAATGTTGTATGTTTGGGGTTATCTCGCTGGGAGATGAAGTTATTCCCAATCAAATGATGACCGGAAGGAATGGCATCATGCTGTAGGATAAGATGTTACATCTTTGTTGAGGTTTCCTTCAGTTTTCACGAGTTCCTCAATTCCATCACGAGCAAAACATCCATATACCTTCACATTGCCACCTCCATGCTTGACTGTAGACATCATGCGGCTTTCTTTGAACCTTTCTTCAGCGCTTCTCGCATATACTGTCTTCTTTTACTGCCAGTTATTTCAGATTTGCTTTTATCCGTCCAGAGTACTTGTTTCCAATCTTTAACGTGAAGTTTTGATGTTCTTTCGCCCATTTCAATCGCTTTCGCTTATTCTTATGACATAGATAAGGTTTTCTAACATCTACACGATGATTCACGTCTGCCTCTCTTTGTCGCCTGTGGACTAGTGAACGTGAGACGCTGTAGTTTTTGTTAAATTGTGCTCAGCGGCTAGTGAAGGTGCTGCCGTCATGAATCTGTTTATTTCGAACTTTTTAACCAATAATCTACCTTTCATTACTCTCGTCTTTGTTCTTCCTCGACCTTTCTCGTTGTTTACTGAGCCTATCTCCTCTCCTCTGTGAACGGTTTCGGACACTCCAGTTTGAAAAACGCCAGTCCCGCGTGCAATATCTCTTTGGGATAACCCAAAGACGATACGGAACCATTATTTCGATGCGTTTCTTTATAGGAATCTCTCTCTGAGGGTCCATTATTAATTTGTGAAGAAGGAAAGAAGTTGTTGCTTCATAAATACTGGGTATTTTCAATGGGGAAACCAACTTCATGCTAAGTTCTCGCTGCTTTTAAACGATGTTAGACATCTAATATGCTTAAGACGAGAAAAAGGTTTTTGAATACGTAAGAATACGTCAACAAATACACCCTGAAGCAAAAGCAAGTTCATGAATGTCTTAAATACAAGATTAAATACAAGATTAAATACAAACTATCTTAAAAGATCGCTGCAATCTTCATACATAGGTCTATCGCATTACGTAAAAGTCATACTCTTTTTGGCAATAGACCTTTCAAACTATAACACATTGTTCTAGCGACACCATAATTTTGACCGCAGCACACACACACACACACACACACACACACACACACACACACACAGGCGGTTAATAATTTTCTTCAATATAAATACATTAGTAATAGCTTGAAAATAGGTTTTGTCTGAGAAATTAGCAAAACCGCGAAATCACTATTATAGCGAAGCTCCCCCTAACCCCCAAACCCCCCTGTTTAAAAAGGAAAAAAAAAGTAATAATAATAACAGTAATTTTAAAAAATCCGAACGGGCTAATTTACATATATATTACTTATTATTCCAAACGTACTTAATACTTGAAATTGCTATCTATTGTCTATTAGCAGCTCTATGTATTACCGCAACGAGGAAATGGGCAGGATATAAAAATTATATATATATATATATATATATATATATATATATATATATATATATATATATATATAATTAAAGTTTATTTTTGTTTGTTTAATTTCGTCTGTGAGTTAACAAAATTAACCTTTACAATGCACTGGAATTAGACTCACTCTAATAATTATTTAACATGTATGTTATAATTAACATTTATGTAAACTTTTTCGTTTAGCAAAACCTGTAATTACGTGTGCAATTATTATTATATATATATAAGTGTGTGTGTGTGTGTGCGCATTTTCTGTATGAGATTTGTTTTAATAGTTAAAAATAGTTTAATATAAATTTAATTATATATATACATACACACGTGTGTGTGAAAAAAATTGATATTTTTTCGTGCAATATATTATGTCACTTCTCTCCATACTCGCATGAACAAGTGCCATGCACTTTAATGTGATGCCCTTGACCTTGGCACGGATGGCTGAAGTGCCACGATTATATTAATGCCAGCATGCCAGAAAATAGCGTTAACATGAGAAATTAGAATATATATATATTATATATATATAGAAACGACGTAAGTATAGAGGAGCGTTCTGCACACGAGGAAGAGAAATAACGAACAAATGAAAAATGAGGTACCCGCCCGGGAATCGAACCCAGGATCTTCCAATTGCCGGTCAGATATGCTATCCACTACACCGCAGGCCTTGATCAGTCAGAAGTCGTAATTCTCCTACATAGGGCAGAAACCAATGCCCTAAGAGGGCACCCTCGCAAATCGTGAATATGTACATTTAACTGCAATGACCACGCAGTATATTAATGTATAGAAACGACGTAAGTATAGAGGAGCGTTCTGCACACGAGGAAGAGAAATAACGACTTCTGACTGATCGAGGCCTGTGGTGTAGTGGATAGCATATCTGACCGGCAATTGGAAGATCCTGGGTTCGATTCCCGGGCGGGTACCTCATTTTTCATTTGTTCGTTATTTCTCTTCCTCGTGTGCAGAACGCTCCTCTATACTTACGTCGTTTCTATACATTAATATACTGCGTGGTCATTGCAGTTATATATATATATATATATGGTGTCTCATAAGCGGTCTCAGGAAAATGCATTTTAAATTAAATTTCCAAAAGTAATACCTTAAAAATAAAACAAATGTTCAAAATGATGTTTTGTTTTGGAACCTTTTTTTTGTTGCAGGTAGTATAAGACGCAGTGGCTAATATGGAAATAAGTTACACTCGTGAGGACGAGAGGAACTCTTTTCCATATTAGCCATTACGTCTTATTCTACCTGCAACAAAAAAAAAAGGTCCCAAAACAAGACACCAGTTTGAACATTTTAGTTCTAATGTATTACTTTTAGAAATTTAATTTAAAATAAATTTTCCCACGAGATTGACCTTATTGGACACCCTGTGTGTATATATATATACACCTTTGGTTAGCTTCCACCCGATTTGTTCATTCTGACGAAGGTCAAGCTTTTCACTCCACCTACAGTTTAACGTGGAATCCGAACCACGCCCCACCAGTAGCCCAGCGTCTTAACCACTAAGCCACCCAGGGTACCCATTTATCTACCAACCACTTTATTGAGTAGAAGGATGAACAGCTGGGTTTTGCTGCACGCCGGCTGCCTTCACCGGGTCTCGAACCCGGGGCCGATGGACTCGTAGTCAGCGACGCTAACCACCACACACACACACACACACACACACAGATTCTACAAGTGGACGGAAGACAACAGTATGAAGTTTAACACTGAGAAATTTCAGCTGTTACGGTACAGAAAAAGGGAGGAACTAAAATCCATGGAATATTATACCCCAAATGGACAGGACATTCAGAGAAATTCTAAAGCAAAAGACTTAGGGTTGGTAATGAGTGATGATGCGAAATTTGAAACACAAAATAAGATAGCAATAAACAGAGCAAAGAGAATAACGAGACAGATATTGAAAACCTTTAAACGAAGGGATAGGAATGTAATGATTCCTCTACTGAAAAGCCTAATCATACCAAAATTGGAATACTGCTCGGTCCTAACATGCCCATATGAAAAAGAAGACAGACAACTAGAAGGGATTCAGAGAAGCTTCACAGCCAAGATCAAGGGGTGCAAACAACTAAATTACTGGGAAAGGTTACACGAATTAAACCTATATTAACTGGAAAGGAGGAGAGAGAGAGAGAGAGCATTATTTACACTTGGAAAATAATGGAGAAACTAATCCCTAATCTTACTCTGAACCCCGTAACTCCCCAAACAACGGTGGAAAGTAGAAAAGGAAGACTCTGCCGTGTTCCCAAATTAAAGGCTAGATAGGGAACATCTTTAACCCTGAAAGAAAATAGTTTTGTAGTGAGAGGACCAAAACTGTTTAATCAGCTGCCCAAAGACCTAAGGAACACGAGTCGGGTTACAGTGGACATCTTCAAAAGAAGACTAGACGCCTTACTCAGAACAATCCCCGATGAGCCGGGCGTACCTGGCTATGTGAGGTGGAGAGTAGAAGAAACCAACTCATCACTTCAGGCCAATTCGAGAGGAGGGGCGACAAGCTTGACCTTCGTGAAATGAGGAATCATCGCGCGGAACAGTTGAAAGGAAAAGTATATGTTCGAGAAATAACAGGTCATATGTTACTTATTATTAATTAATATATATTCAATACATGTGGTTGGTCACATTTCCAAACTATTAAAATTCAGAACACTTCCACATGATGACATCATTCGTCGCTGCATTGCGTATTCGACGTTTGAACTCCATTATTGAGAAGATGCTTTTGTGAAATGAATCCAGTAACCTCGGATTCTTTGACGGAGTTCTGCCAGATTCCTCATTTTGTCACGATACACGAGCGTTTCAACATACCACCTTTGTGTATGAAGAGAGACCCACCCGCGGAACTGCTACGAGGTTATCCCCAGTAGGTAAACGCCCAAAGGTCGGGTGATTGAGGTGGCCATGCTATCGGTCCACCATGGCCTATCCAACACTGAGGATAGGTTGCATGTTGAAAGGTGCGAATAGCAATGGCAGAGCTGGGAGGTGCCCAATCCTGTTGAAAGATATTACACCTTTCGTGTCAACTGCAATTGTCCTTAGTTGGGAAAGAAACAAAACTATGTAACGTGTGAAGGGCACTTCGTTCCAGTCACAGTACGATCGTCAAAGAAAAATGGGCCTATTATGCCGTCACGTGACTTAGAACACCAAACGTTAACTTTTAGTCTCTCCCGTTCATATTGATGCGTTTCTGTCCTGGATAAGCTCTTACGCACCGATAACATGGCCACCTGTCATCTTATGGGGTTTTTATCGATGGGGGTATGTTAAAACACTCGGGTATCGCAACATACCGAATCTGGCCGAACTCCGTCGAGTAATTAAAGGTTATTGGATTCATTTCCACGATAGAATCTTGCAATTCCTTTATGATAGCGTTTGAGCGTTACTAAAATACGAACTGTAGCGACGAAAGATGGTGATCATGCCGAAGTCTTCTGAACATAAGCAGTTTCGAAATGTGATCAAACCACGTGTATTGAATATATATTAATTAATAAGAAGTAAAATATGACCAGTTATTTCTCGAACAATATATATATATATATTTCATCATGAGAAAAGGGATGTAATTAAGGTTACCTTACGTTAGGTAAGGTTTGGGTAAATTTATTTTAGATTGAGTAAATGTCGTGTTTTTGTTGGATAGCCAGACGTGTGTGTATAGAGAGAGAGAGAGAGAGAGGCTAAAACAGTCATTTTCAATAGCGGTCTGTTGTGCGTGAGATTACGTGCAATTAGAGAGAGTTTGAACCGACAATGAGGACCGGATACGTTTATTAATAATGACATAATGAGGAAGGTTGGAATTAATGAGGTTTCAGTTGCCTCTACATCGGTCGAAGACATTTCGACGATACCTCTGCAATGGTCCCCAAATGAAACGGATATGGACCCTATATCGAGACAGTGTTAAGTACGTGCTCAGCATTTGTCTCCATTCTCTCCCTCTCTCTCTCTCTCTTTAATATCTTGTTTTGGATCTGTTGTTTAGGTTTGGCTTTCTCTTGAGAGGTTCAAAATAAAGTTGAAATGAAACTTTGGAGACATCTCTCTTGTCTCGTCATTTGAAGAGACATTTTCTTTCGCTCTCGAGAGACTCAAATTAAACGGATAGAAATCTCCAGCCTTAGTGACTCAATTCAAAGGAGAGAGTATATATATATTATATATATATATATATATATATATATATATATGGACCTTTACCGTTCTATGGCACCATTGAAATGAGAGAAATTAGTATTTTTTAAACTTATTTTAACTTTCTACATTGTTAGGTCAACTGAATACCCGATTAGGTCAATTGAATACCTGGTTAGGTCAACTGTTCGCCTTTGATGATTGGTTAGGTTAAGTCGTGATATTTTCGTTAGTTTAAACGAAAATATCACAACTTAACCTAACCGATCGTCAAGGGCGTACAGTTGACCTAACCGGGCAGTCATTAAATGAAATCCCCAACCGTAGATTAATAAGATAAATTAAAAAATGACTCGAATTAAGAATAAGATGGCCTATAGCCTACGTCCAATTTTCAACTGCAAATTATCGTCCAATTTTTGAAGAAACGACAAATATTTTTTGTTTATGTTTATTAAAGCTGTTAAATTAACTAAATTAAATTTCTCCTATACGAAATGTACTGATTATTAATAAAAAGTTAAAATAAGTTTAAAAAATATAAATTTCTCTCATTTCAATGGTGCCCATAGAACGGAAAAGGTCCCATATTATTTGTATGACCAAAACATCGTGGAAAATTAATATCCATGATTTTCTCTCTTTTTTTTTTTTTAGGTTAGGTTAGGTTAGGTTAGGTTACGTAGGTTAACCGAACCTGAAACAAATAACTCGGGAGTGTAAAAACTTGTCACAATATCGAAGCTCTTTGAAGTTCCGTTTTTTTTTTTGGATTAAAACCAAAACGTGGTCGAAATTCGAAAAAATAATGATTGTATAATGCGGAAAAAACAAAAAAACAAAAACCTTTTTTTTTTAAATATATACAATTTTCTTTAATTTGCCCTTCGTTAATGAAGAAATCTAAAAAAAAATAAAAATAAAAATATTTTGAAACTAAATCCAGATCGGAGGTTTAAACATCAACTATTGAGGAAGGATGTTGGATGGCGACACGGAAGCTTCTTTCCAAACATCTTCACGAGATCAAAAGCACCGACGTTAGAAAGATGGAACATGTTATTGTAATGTTATACGAGTTATTGAGTAGGGGGGGGAGGGGGGGGACAGTTTTTCGTATTGAGAATAAGGGGAGTGGGCGTAGCTTCGATTTTTTGTCACACACACACACACACACACACACCACACACACCTTTGGCTAGCCAACAAAACCGCTACGTTTTCACATTTTCAATTCTGTATCGCGACATTTACCTAATCTAGAAAACCTTACAATTTTAACGTAACCTATCGTAACCTAACCTAAATTACATTATCTGTTTCACGATAAACGGTAGCATTTACAAAGAAACCACCGCGACACTACTAATGTCGTCCGTATGGCGATAGAAGCTCTGTGTGTATCCTAAAAACTGTCACGATTCCGGAGAAAGACAAGATACGCGCTCACACGCAGATAATGAAATAATTAAATAAATAACGCGGTAAATTGCGGAACACACACACACACACACACACACACTTAATTAGATAAAATTCAAATCTATATGTTATAATATATATATAGATGTACGTTTTTTTTTACAAAAATAACCGTTCTTACTTGTAATTAAAAGTTTAAAGAGAGATAATAGTTACTGTATTCAAATCGTTTTAGTCGAGCTGAGAAGTTGGAGCGCGTAGCCAGCTGTTAAAAAATCACCAGCTGTTGTTATCATTATCCAGATAGATGGCTAGATCAATGGATAATAATCGTAATGGCAAAATGACTGTGTGTGTGTGTGTGTGTGTGTGTGTGTGTGTGTGTGTGTGTGTGTGTGTGTGTGGTTTGTTTATATCTTAATTGTGTTGGAAGAGAATGTTCATTTCCCGTTAAATAAACATTTTACAGGGCCTTTGACCTTATCAGAAGGGATTTGAGGGGAGGGAACTCTCAACGCTACTTTCACTTATATAGATTTCCCCTCTTTAGTATTTGTTAAAGTCGTATTTTTATTTCAGTTTGAGGCCTTGTGTATATATATATATATATATATATATATATATATATATATATATATATATATATATATATATATATATATATATATATATGATCCGTCATTATGTTTTGTTGCGTATAATTATGGTGTGTATATATAGTTTACAGTTCCTAAAAAATAATACTGCAGTCCGTTGGAGGGGTGGTCACAAAGTTTTGCGAACGAGACTTAAAATAATGTGTCGGGGTTCTGTATCTTTGATGCATCATGAAAGTGTACTTTTGGATAGTTGTTGTAGTTCATTATTTTGAAAATGGAATGACTTTTTTACGATGTGTGTGTGTGTGTTCGTGTGTGTGGGGTCTTGGCTTCCCAATAGAATCGCGAGTCTTCAGCATACACGCAACACATCACGACACGAATGTGCATATCATGACATTAGCAGTGTCTTTTATCATGAAATAAAGGGGATATACAGGGTGTTTCAGGAGGAAAGGTCAATACTTCGGGAGATGATAGTATTGGTCACTGTGAGAAAAAAAGTTCATATGAACATGTGCCTAATTCTGAATGATTACGGAGATAGAGCTGTTTGAATCTACAAATACAAAAGCATTGTTAGTGGTAATCAAGAAAGAAACCAATTTAATGTTTAAACATTGGCATTTTGAATGGTATCAGATACAGAAATGACAAATTTGTTACAGTTTACAATACATTTTCGAAAATCCCACCGTCAACTTCAACTTACTTTGCAACTCGTATGCGAAGATCGCGTGTTGTTCGTGTGAGTTGATCTTGACGTTCCTTTATGCGGGCAGCAGCATCCAAAATGCGGGCGAGCAATTCGTCTCTTGTATCCACCTTTCTTTTGTAAACCTGACTTTTCATCCACCCCCACAAACAATAATCTAACGGAGAGAGTTCTGGAGACCTTGGTGGCCATTGAATGGGACCATCGCGGCCGATCCATCGACCAGGGAAAGTTTGATTTAGGTATTGCATCACCAGACGGGTAGAATGTGGAGGAGTTCCATCATGCTGAAAGTACATACCAGCGCGTGTAGCCAAAGGAACATCCTCCAATAGTCCTGGCAATTCATTTTGCAGAAATTCTAGGTAACTTTGTCCTGTAAGACGATTCTCTAAAGGAACAGTGCCAATCAGCTGATCATCGATGATACCGCATCACACATTGACAGAGAAGCGATGTTGAAAATTTGTTTCCACAGTGGCATTTGGATTTTCGTCTGACCACCGATGAGAGTTACGAGTGTTGTTGATACCGTCACGGGTGAAAGTAGCTTCATCGGTGAACAGTATTAATCGAAGCAATCGGCGATTAGCATTTACCCAATGACAAAATTCCAGTCGCATGGCAGCGTCTCCTGGTTGAAGGTGTACACGCTGTACATGATATGGATGCAAGCCTTCCTCACGTAATGTTCGCCATACTCTCGTGTGTAGTACACCGAGACGTGTAGAAGTTCTTAGCTAGTAGTAGGACTACGCTCTACCAACTGAAGAATGTTTTCCACTTCATCCACATCTTGTTGACCTTCACGTTCAGATGAAACATGAGCGCTGGGAAGTGTACCAATCTCACGCAATGTGTTGAAAACCCTGGTAAACACACTTCGATCTGGAATTCTGCGGTTTGGAAACTGTCGACGGTATTCTGCAACAGCAGCTGTTGCATTTTCATCGGAAAAACCGTAAACATACACCATATCTGCATATTCGGCATGTTTGAAGGTGTGTGGCATTCTTAACACTGCTTCAAACACCAAACAGTGTCACTCACAACAGTCAGCTGTCGATTGGCTTATGTTACATGCTTACATTACAGCTTACATGATTCAAGGTTATAGGGAAGGGAAGTGGGGGTAAGAGCTGCGCGCGCATCAGATTCAAACAGCTCTATCCGTAACCATTCAGAATTAGACACATGTTCATATGAACTTTTTTTCTCACAATGACCGATATCATCACCTCCCGAAGTATTGACCTTTCCTCCTGAAACACCCTGTATTTAAGGTATTGTTGGGTACGGTGAGAGGTCTGGTTAAATTTATTAATTTTTAGATTTTGTAAATGTCGCGGTTTTGTAGTGTAACGAAATGTGTGTGTATGTTTATTTATTTATTATAAAGTAAACCCATTCTGATTCTTAGATTTAATGAGTGTCGTTTTGATGTACAGGGTGTCCAAAATGTTCTGCCACCCCAGTAAAATACTGAGTTTGGTTTTTCTTTCAGACCCATTTGAAATGTGTGATAGCAGCAACTATACGAATGAACAACGCATATTGGCTAGTACCCGAGTCAATGAGCGACCACATAATGGCAAAACCATTGAAAATATTCGTGCAGACTTCCTTCAAAAAGGAGCTGTACGATTGAATCGGTGTTGGAAGTCAACACGAATACTTTCAATGGTTTTGCCATTACGTGGTCGCTCATGGATCTAGGTAGTAGCCAATACGCGTTGTTCAGTCGTATAGTTGCTGCTGTCACACTTCAAATGAACCTGAAAGAAAAACGAAAATCAGTTAGTATTTTACAGGGGTGATGAGACATTGTGGACACCCTGTACGTAGAACTTGTACATAAATTTTACAAAAAAATGGAAGGTGATGCATTTATGATAATACCGAGTTTCATTGACCGTCTGTAGCGCAGTTGGACTTCGTACGTGAGAGTCATTTGTTCAACTTCAATTTCGGTTTTGGATTTGGGTTTGCGAATTCGAAATTTTGTCAGATTTCGACTTTCGTGTCTGTGCCTGGTTTTTACGACACTTTTTTGATTTTCATTTTAACTTTTCAACCTTTCAAAGGTTTCGTGCGATGATTTCTCATTTCACGAAGGTCAAGCTTGTCGCCCCTCCTCTCGAGTTGGCCTGGTGAAGTAGTGATTTGGTTTCTTCTTATACTCTCCACCTCACATAGCCAGGTACGCCTGGCTTATTGGGGATTGTTCTGAGCCAGGCGTCTAGTCTTCTTTTGAAGAGATGTCCACTGTAACCCCACTCGTGTTCCTTAGTTCTTTTGGCAGCTGATTAAAGTTTTGGTCCTCTCACAACAAAACTATTTTCTTTCAGGGTTAAGGATGTTCCCTGTCTAGCCTTTAATTTGGAAACACGACACAGTCTACCGTTTCTACTTTCCACCGTTGTTTGGGAAGTTACGGGGTTCAGAGTAAGATTAGGGATTAGTTTCTCCATTATTTTCCAAGTGTAAATATGCTCTCTCTCTCTCTCTCTCTCTCTCTCTCTCTCTCTCTCTCTCTCTCTCTCTCTCTCTCTCTTCTCTCTCTCTCTCTCTCTCTCTCTCTCTCTCTCTCTCTCTCTCCCCCTTGGCTACTTTTCCAGGGTCAAGGTATTTTCTTCAACCTTTTTCCGTACCTGCCTCTGGCAGGGAGGGAGCGGAGGGTGGGGAGAGAGCCTTCTACTTTTCTATCCAGTTTTCTACTACTGCTAGGATAGTTGAAAGAAAAATAAACTTTTACAAAATTTTCCCTGGCACCCGTTGCCATTGGTACCTCCTCGGTATGGGCCGCAAGGCCTTTTGAGGTACTTCTTTTCCTTGTAACTCTCTCTCTCTCTCTCTCTCTCTCTCTCTCTCTCTCTCTCTCTCTCTCTCTTGGGGCCAATGTTGGGACGCCCGAAGCGATCGAGGAACTGCGTGCGGACCTAGGTAGGATAGGAGAGTGGTCCGAAAAATGGCAAATGCCGTTTAACTTGGGTAAATGCAAAGTGATGCACATTGGCTACGCCAATCCCAAGTCGGACTACTCGATGTTGGGCAGTAATATCGAGGTGACTGATTTAGAAAAGGACTTGGGTGTGCTAATTAGCAGCGACCTTAAGTTTACGAAACAGTGTGTAGAGGTGGAAAAGAAAGCCCAGAAACTATTGGGTTATATCAGGAGGCAATTTCAGTTTCGGAACAAGGAGATTGTGCTCTCACTGTACAATTCCCTTGTTCGGCCGTACCTGGAGTATGCTGTGCAGTTCTGGTCGCCCACCCTCAGGAAAGATATTGAGAGGCTGGAGCGAGTGCAGGCGAGGGCCACAAAGTTAATCCCTTCGGTTAGGCATATGGGCTACAATCGACGGTTACGCGCCCTGAACTTGTTTTCGCTTGAAACTCGGAGGCTGCGCGGTCAACTGATCGAGGTTTTCAAGCTCTTACGAGGGTTCAACGATGTCGATTTTAGAAGTATGTTTAGTTTAAATGATAACCCAACTCGCAACAATGGTTGGAAGTTGGATTTGAAACGGTTTAGGACTAGTGTGTGTGGGAATTACTTTACGTATAAGATCTGTGACACATGGAACAGGTTACCTTCGGAAGTTGTGAACAGTTCCTCTGTGGATCAGTTCAAGAAAAGGTTAGACCAAATTTTGCACACTCTTTGAGTGTGTAGAAAATTTTCCGTGGCACCCGTTGCAATTGGTACCTCCTCGGTATGGGCCGCAAGGCCTTTTGAGGTACCTCTTTTCCTTGTAACTCCTCCTTGTAACTCTCTCTCTCTCTCTCTCTCTCTCTCTCTCTCTCTCTCTCTCTCTCTCTCTCTCTCTCTCTCTGCGTGTATGGGTGGTGACGGGTTTCGAAAGGTCTCGGGCAAGAAGGCTGCGAAGCCGAAGCCTGAGACCCCAGTTGCCCCTGTCAAGACCTCTAACCGCTTTAGTCTCCTGTGCTCGAAGGAGGAAGACACCGTTTTGATTGGGGACTCGCAGATCAGGGGCCAGGAGAAGTACTTTGCTTCAGCAAACCGGGTTGGGAGGAAGGTAAGGTGCTTACCTGGGCGGGGAACGGCGCACTTAAGGAAGGAGGTAGAGAAGGTGCGCGTGGCTAGTCGGAGGACTGCGATCGTTGTCCACGCTGGTGGCAATGACCTGTTCCTCAAAGGCGGTGGGGTAGGTCTAACTGAAGGGATCATCACCGAGATCATGTCTCTTGCGGATGATCTAAAACTGATGACAGACAGGGGAATGTTAATGGGTATTTTACCGCGAATGAATGTCAGTGACCACGCGCTCAGTAAGGTCATTGGCATCAACGAGAGGGTACAAGACTTGTGCGTTCCGCTGGGCGTGAAGTTTATTGACCCCTTCGATGCATTTTCGGGTAGGTGGGACCTTTACCAGAGGGATGGTGTCCACCTCAATAACAAGGGTAAAGGTGTGCTAGGCGCGCTGCTCGACCGGCACCTATACAGAATGGTGAGGTCGAGTCCGGGGAGAGATGATGGGCCCCCACCGGGGAGAGATGAGGATGAGCCGGTGGCGGACATACCTTCGACTGAAGGGTGCGTCGAAGTACAGGTGGGTGACCCTCCTCCTACGTTGGAGGGGGCTCAGTCTCCTGCGGAAGTTGCCCCCGTTAGTGAGGGGCTCTTCAACTCCCGACAGCCCTGGCTGTTCGGGAAACGGGTTGTGCTAGGGGGCGGTCAGAATAGGGAAGGCTCCCTCCGTGCAATGCTTTTTAATGCTAGGTCAATTAGGAACAAGTTTTGCGAGCTACGGGCGCTCTTAGCATCAGAATACCAGGATATCGTTGCTATCACCGAGTCCTGGATTCATACTGATCGTAGGGACTACGTTGGGGAGTTCGAAATTCCTGGGTATAGAATGTTTCGCAAAGACCGCACCCGTGGGGAGGGGGGTGGGGTACTAATATACGTCAGAGACACGTTGAGTCCGGTTGACTGCCAGTTCCGGTCGGAACGGGAGCTGCTTGGCGTCGATCTGAACGTGGGAGGGACGAACTATAGGTTAATCTTGGTGTACAGACCTCCGCATCTCCTCCTCGAGGACGATACAGCCCTGTACACCGAACTCAGTGGCCTGCTAGGGGATAGGTGTGTGTAGTTTTAGGAGACTTCAACTGTCGGGGCATAAAGTGGGAAAACAGGACTGCCGATGCTGAAGGGAGGAGGCTAGTTGACTTTGCTGATGAGAACTTCCTCACTCAGTGGGTCAACGAGCCTACACGAGGCGAAAGCGTTCTAGACTTAGTATTCACGACCGAAGACAACCTCGTCACTGGCCTCACCGTTGACGAATCGTTGGGCGGGAGTGATCACGGTCTTATTAGGTTCCGTGTGTGCGTCCCTCGGGTGAAGCGTAGTAACTCGAGAGGCAGTAAGCTCGATCTCCGGCGGGCGAACTTTGTTAGCCTCAGGGATAGCGTAGGAGAGATGGGGTTAGAGGTTGGCGGCGATGTTGAGGGAGTGTGGAGTGCATTCCGGGATGAGTTTATGGTGCTGCAGTCTGCTGCCATACCCTCAAAACCGGTCACCCCTGCTTCAACGCAGCCTAAGTGGTTCAATCGTGGATCGCTTCGGCTATCCGAAATAGGAAAGTAGCGTATAGGAGGGCGAAGGCCAATCGTTCCCACGAGAAAACTGAAGCGTATGTCCGCCTGTGTAGGGAAGTGAAGGCGAAGGTTAGGCTAGCGAAACGTAACGAAGAACTACGGGTGGCAAGCCTCTGCAAGGGAACCCTAAGGAGTTCTTCAGTTATGTTAATAGTAGAAAGCCCATTAGAAGCATGATAGGTCCTTTAAAGGACGGAAGCGGCGTTCTGCGGACCTCCGACGCGGACATCGCTAATGTGCTTAATGAGTACTTTGCGGGAGTGTTCACCAGGGAGGATACCCGCGTCATCCCCGAGCCAGCTGTGAGGCACGAAGGTGCTGGCCTGGATAGTGTTAGATGTACCGCGACAGTCGTTGCTCATAGAATATACAAACTGAGCGCGTTTAAGGCTCCTGGGCCAGACCAGTTTCTCCCAGTGTTTTGCGAGAAGTGCGCGACCAGGTGGCTCCCCACCTGGCTACAGTCTTCAACAAATCGTTGGAGATGGGCCAGGTGCCTGGTGACTGGAGGAGGCCAACGTGACCCCTATCTTTAAGAAGGGGATCACGAAAGTCCAGGAACTATCGTCCTATTAGTCTCACTTCAGTTGTAGGTAAATTATTAGAAAGGATAATAGCTGATAGAATCGTTGACCATTTGGATTCCTACAAGCTGCTTGGGGACTCCCAACATGGGTTTAGACGGCATAGGTCGTGTCTCACCAACTTGCTCGAGTTTTTCCACGTCATGTTGATGAGTACGATAAGAGTAGGGCGATTGATATACTTTATCTCGACTTTCAGAAAGCCTTTGATAAGGTACCTCACCGCCGGCTAATGGCGAAAGTGCGCGCGCTGGGTATCGGTGGGGAAATAGGTAGGTGGATTGAAAACTGGCTAAGGAATAGGCGGCAGAGGGTGGTAATTAAAGGGGCTAGTTCGGGTTGGGCCTCGGTCACTAGTGGGGTTCCTCAGGGTTCCGTTTTGGGGCCACTGTTGTTTACCATTTACATAAATGATATCGACGGTGGCATCGTCAGTCGGATCGCCAAATTCGCTGATGACACCAAGCTTGGGGCCAATGTTGGGACGCCCGAAGCGATCGAGGAACTGCGTGCGGACCTAGGTAGATTAGGAGAGTGGTCCGAAAAATGGCAAATGCCGTTTAACTTGGGTAAATGCAAAGTGATGCACATTGGCTACGCCAATCCCAAGTCGGACTACTCGATGTTGGGCAGTAATATCGAGGTGACTGATTTAGAAAAGGACTTGGTGTGCTAATTAGCACGACCTTAAGTTTACGAAACAGTGTGTAGAGATGGAAAAGAAAGCCCAGAAACTATTGGGTTATATCAGGAGGCAATTTCAGTTTCGGAACAAGGAGATTGTGCTCTCACTGTACAATTCCCTTGTTCGGCCGTACCTGGAGTATGCTGTGCAGTTCTGGTCGCCCACCCTCAGGAAAGATATTGAGAGGCTGGAGCGAGTGCAGGCGAGGGCCACAAAGCTAATCCCTTCCGTTAGGCATATGGGCTACAATCGACGGTTACGCGCCCTGAACTTGTTTTCGCTTGAAACTCGGAGGCTGCGCGGTCACTGATCGAGGTTTTCAAGCTCTTACGAGGGTTCAACGATGTCGATTTTAGAAGTATGTTTAGTTTAAATGATAACCCACTCGCAACAATGGTTGGAAGTTGGATTTGAAACGGTTTAGGACTAGTGTGTGTGGGAATTACGTTACGTATAAGATCTGTGACACATGGAACAGGTTACCTTCGGAAGTTGTGAACAGTTCCTCTGTGGATCAGTTCAAGAAAAGGTTAGACGAAATCTTGCACACTATTTGAGTGTGTAAAGACATTTAGGACCTCAGTCTGCGGAAATTTCTTTTCCTATAAAATAGTTAATATCTGGAACCAACTTCCCTCAGAGGATGTTTCCAGTCAAAGTGTAAATCTGTTTTTAAAAATAGGCTAGACAAAGTACAGAACACACTCATAGTTTAAGATTAAAACCTCAGAAAACTCTGCAGGAGTTCGCTTGCTCGGTCTCTCTGTGAGCAAGCTAAATATAGAGCTATTTATATATTCTCCACTTTCCTGTAAAATTTCCTTGGCTACTTTTCCAGGGTCAAGGTATTTTCTTCAACCTTTTTCCGTACCTGCCTCTGGCAGGGAGGGAGCGGAGGGTGGGGAGAGAGCCTTCTACTTTTCTATCCAGTTTTCTACTACTGCTAGCATAGTTGAAAGAAAAATAAACTTTTACAAATTTTCCCTGGCACCCGTTGCCATTGGTACCTCCCTGGTATGGGCCGCAAGGCCTTTTGAGGTACTTCTTTTCCTTGTAACTCCTTGTAACTCTCTCTCTCTCTCTCTCTCTCTCTCTCTCTCTCTCTCTCTCTCTCTCTCTCTCATATGCGTGGGAAGAGAGACTTGGAACATCTATAAATAACACCATTTAACTTCAGTTGTAGGTAAATATTTAGGGGGGATAATAGCGAGTAGGATTGTTGACCATTTGGATTCCTACAAGCTACTTGGGGACTCCAACATGGGTTTAGACGGCAAAGGTCGTGTCTCACCATCATGCTCGAGTTTTTCTACGTCATGTTGAGTGAGTATGATAAGAGTAGGGCGATTGAGTAGAAGGCCTTTGATAAGGTACCTCACCGCCGGCTAATGGCCGAAGTGCGCGCGCTGGGTATTGGTGGGGAAGTAGGTAGGTGGATTGGAAACTGGTGAAAAATGCACAAAGTTAATCCCTTTCGTTAGGCATATGGACTACAATCGACGCTTACGTGACGCGGGTTCAAAGATGTCGATTTTAGAAGCATGTTTAGTTCAAATTATAACCCAACTCGCAACAATGGTTAGAAGTTGGATTTGAAACGATTTAGGACTAGTATATGTGGGAATTACTTTAGCACGTTGATAGTTTAAGATTAAAACATAAGAAAACTCTGCAGGAGTTCGCTTGCACAGTGTCTCTGTGAGCAAGGTAAATATAGAGCTATTTATATATTCTCCACTTTCCTGTAAAATTTCCTTGGCTACTTTTCCAGGGTCAAGGTATTTTCTTCAACCTTTTTCTGTACCTGCCTCTGGCAGGGAGGGAGCGGAGGGGGGGGAGAGAGCCTTCTACTTTTCTATCCAGTTTTCTACTACTGCTAGGATAGTTGAAAGACAAAATTTTCCCTGGCACCCGTTGCCATTGGTACCTCCTCGGTATGGGCCGCAAGGCCTTTTGAGGTACTTCTTTTCCTTGTAACTCTCTCTCTCTCTCTCTCTCTCTCTCTCTCTCTCTCTCTCTCTCTCTCGACTTTCAGAAAGCCTTTGATAAGGTACCTCACCGCCGGCTAATGGCGAAAGTGCGCGCGCTGGGTATCGGTGGGGAAATAGGTAGGTGGATTGAAAACTGGCTGAGGAATAGGCGGCAGAGGGTGGTAATTAAAGGGGCTAGTTCGGGTTGGGCCTCGGTCACTAGTGGGGTTCCTCAGGGTTCCGTTTTGGGGCCACTGTTGTTTATCATTTACATAAATGATATCGATGGTGGCATCGTCAGTCGGATCGCCAAATTCGCTGATGACACCAAGCTTGGGGCCAATGTTGAGACGCCCGAAGCGATCGAGGAACTGCGTGCGGACCTAGGTAGGATAGGAGAGTGGTCCGAAAAATGGCAAATGCCGTTTAACTTGGGTAAATGCAAAGTGATGCACATTGGCTACGCCAATACCAAGTCGGACTACTCGATGTTGGGTAGTAATATCGAGGTGACTGATTTAGAAAAGGACTTGGGTGTGCTAATTAGCAGCGACCTTAAGTTTACGAAACAGTGTGTAGAGGTGGAAAAGAAAGCCCAGAAACTATTGGGTTATATCAGGAGGCAATTTCAGTTTCGGAACAAGGAGATTGTGCTCTCACTGTACAATTCCCTTGTTCGGCCGTACCTGGAGTATGCTGTGCAGTTCTGGTCGCCCACCCTCAGGAAAGATATTGAGAGGCTGGAGCGAGTGCAGGCGAGGGCCACAAAGTTAATCCCTTCCGTTAGGCATATGGGCTACAATCGACGGTTACGCGCCCTGAACTTGTTTTCGCTTGAAACTCGGAGGCTGCGCGGTCAACTGATCGAGGTTTTCAAGCTCTTACGAGGGTTCAACGATGTCGATTTTAGAAGTATGTTTAGTTTAAATGATAACCCAACTCGCAACAATGGTTGGAAGTTGGATTTGAAACGGTTTAGGACTAGTGTGTGTGGGAATTACTTTACGTATAAGATCTGTGACACATGGAACAGGTTACCTTCGGAAGTTGTGAACAGTTCCTCTGTGGATCAGTTCAAGAAAAGGTTAGACGAAATCTTGCACACTATTTGAGTGTGTAAAGACATTTAGGACCTCAGTCTGCGGAAATTTCTTTTCCTATGAAATAGTTAATATCTGGAACCAACTTCCCTCAGAGGTTGTTTCCAGTCAAAGTGTAAATCTGTTTAAAAATAGGCTAGACAAAGTACTGTACACAGTCATAGTTTAAGATTAAAACCTCAGAAAACTCTGCAGGAGTTCGCTTGCTCGGTGTCTCTGTGAGCAAGCTAAATATAGAGCTATTTATATATTCTCCACTTTCCTGTAAAATTTCCTTGGCTACTTTTCCAGGGTCAAGGTATTTTCTTCAACCTTTTTCCGTACCTGCCTCTGGCAGGGAGGGAGCGGAGGGTGGGGAGAGAGCCTTCTACTTTACTATCCAGTTTTCTACTACTGCTAGTATAGTTGAAAGAAAAATAAACTTTTACAAAATTTTCCCTGGCTCCCGTTGCCATTGGTACCTCCTCGGTATGGGCCGCAAGGCCTTTTGAGGTACTTCTTTTCCTTGTAACTCTCTCTCTCTCTCTCTCTCTCTCTCTCTCTCTCTCTCTCTCTCTCCAGTGAATATAGGCTTAATTCGCGTAACCTTTCTTAGTAATTTAGTTGTTTGCACCCGTTGATGTTGGCTGTGAAGCTTCTCTGAATCCCTTCTAGTTCTCTAATGTCTTCTTTTTTATATGGGCATGTTAGGACCGAGCTGTATTCCACTTTGGGTATGATCAGTGTTTTTCAGTAGAGGAATCATTACATTCCTATCCCTTCTTTTAAAGGTTCCGAGTATCTGCCGTTATTCTCTTTGCTTTGTTTACTGCTATCTTATTTTGTGTTTCAAATTAGGCATCATCATTCCATTACAACCCCTAAATCTTTTGCTTTAGAATTTCTCTGACTTTCATGTCCATTTGGCGTATAATATTCCATGGATTTTAGATCCTCTCTTTTTCCGTACCTTAACAGCTGATATTTCTCAGTGTTAAACTTCATATTGTTGTCTTCCGTCCACTCGTAGATTCTTTTCATGTCGGTTTGTAGAGATCCTATATCTTCTAGGTTTTTTATTTTTCTACTGATCTTTGTGTCATCCGTAAAGGATGTTACTGCGCTGTCTCTGCTAACGTCTTCATCTATGTCAGTTAACATGATTATGAAGAGTAGTGGAGCTAATAGTGTTCCTTGTGGTACCGAGCTGAGGACCTCTGATTCTGATGAAGATACTCCTTGTACTGTAACGACTTGCCTCCGCTCACAAAGGAAATTATATATCCATTTCCCTACTTTTCCCGTTATTCCCATAATACTTCAGTTTATTTTTCATTACTTTCCAGTGCATCAATAATGTTGTTGTAGTGTTCCATTAGTTGTGATAGGGATGATCTGCCTGACCGAAACCCGTGTTGGTTATCATTGAATTTTTTCTGAGTTTCCAAAAAGTCATAGATTTTCTGTCTAACTATTCTTTCAAATATTTTAGTAAGATGAGATGTAAGCGACACTGGCCTGTAGTTTTTGGCCTCGGATCGATCTCCTCCTTTATATATTGGGACTACGTTCGCGCCCTTCAGGATGCCTAAATTTATTTTTAATTTATTTTTAAGTGAAAGTAAAAATTAAAAGTGGATCAAAATCAGTAAAGTCCGAAGTTGAAAAGTAAAAATATTTGTAAAAAAGGAAAAAGAAATAATAATTTGAGTCGATCATTTTCAGTCAAATTCTGAACTCTCATTTATAGATCTCGTCAAAATTTATAAAGTGAAAATAGAAAAAATAGTAAAAAAAAATAATAATTAATTATTTTTTGTTAAAATTCAAAACCAAAGTTGAAAGTTTTACTCCAAATTTTAAAGTTTGTCAAAATTGAAACTTAGATTTCGATTGCTCATTGGTCTCAGTGGCGAGCTCTAGGCGGTGAGGCTCTGGGTTCGCTCCTGTCTGCTGACGTTTGAGTTGGGTTGGGCTGTCACTCGCGCTGTTAATGCTCGGGTTCGGGTGACCCTCGGGGCACTTTTATCTCCACACAGTGGGGAAATGATTTTTGCAAGCTGTACGGTGCAGATTTCAATTCAAAATTGCGTTGTTTTAACCTGTTAGACAGACAGACATAAATACCATTGTGGATGGAACAATAATTACATAATGAAGTAGACAGACATGTAATATCTATTAAAATAGTACCCCATCACAAAAAAAAGTTGAATAACAAAATTCGAAAAACTTTTGAACTAAAAAATTATACCAGAATTAGGGGTCTACACTCGTGTGTGTGTGTGTGTATATATATTATATATATATATATATATATAATATATGTATATATATATATATATATATATATATATATATATATAATATATATATATATATATATATAAAACAGGAACTATATATATAGCGTTAAAGTGCTCATAATTTTTTCTATACCCTCATTAATAACAAGGTTTGACCTGGGTATAGGGTATAATAGGGTCATAAAAATAAAATCCTTAAAAAATGTTCCAACCATTGATGACAGATTGTGTGGTGACACCGTAAGGGTTCGAAAGGGTGAACAACAGAAAGGCACTGATCTGATGACGAGTCAGTGCCACTGAACCGTGTATTATATATATATATGTATGAGAGAGAGAGAGAGAGAGAGAGACTTGTGCAGCTCAGATGAACATGTCAAATAGCACATATATATTTTCAGACAGTCTTTATACGAAATCACTCGCCCTCACCGAATTTGGGCTTTGGCCCTGCTGTGGCACTGCATGGCACTGCGTAACTTCTATCCATATTTTTATATATATATATCCTAATGCCAAACGCAGATGGATATACACCCTGATCTATACCCTCAAACCGCATTTACTAATTGCCAAAGATTCATAAGGTCGACATTGAAATATTTATAAGGGTGAATTTGGGCTTTATCAGGCTTCCGGTATGCCTCTTGTGCCAATCCTTCATGTGTCGGGTATTGGATCTACTTCCTGTTGTGTTAATGCCTAACCTTTCCACTCCTCTAATGAAGGATTTTGCTCTTGTATCCTTCTACCCTTCGATTATATATATATATATTCCTTCCAAATACAGGAGAAGAAAATGGCAAACTAAGAACCAAATACCAATAAATAAGTGGTACTCCCCCCAAAATGTTTCCCCCAAAAAGTTTCCTCAAAATAATCCAAAAAAATATCCCAAAAATATTTGCCGAGAGTTATATTTTTATTTCCTTCTCTTTTCTCTCCCCTCCATACAAGCCGACCCTCGACCCCTCGAACAGGGGATTTCAAACGAGCGAATGCAATAGTTTTACCACATTTCCACGATAACGAAAATTCCATGCATCGGAAACGTGTCTATACGTGTAATAAAATTTAAGGGGAAAGAAAACGAAAATTGGGGTAACTTTTAAATTTATTATATTTTTGTTGGGAGCTTTGGGTTGTGTGGGTAGAGGTAAGGGGGGAAGGGATGTGGTTTAGTAAAGGGTGAGGGAAAATTTTATATATATAATATATATATATATATATATATATATAGTGTGTGTGTAATAACGAAACTTTATTTTTGGTTTGGGAAGAATAAGCGATATTTTTCTTTCATTTCATACAATACTCAAATATCGTTTTCCCCTCAGTGCTGTTAATTGTTACATTAGTTCGTTTACCGAACACCGGAAGTGACGTCACAAAAGGGGGTGTGGCCTAATTAAGGCTTAAACAATGCAAAGCACGCCAGGTGTGGGGATAAAACAGAAGCCTGAAAATTGACCCTTTTTGACCCCCGAAGGGTGCCAACACGTGGCACTAATTTCGGGTGCAGTTAAAAAACTTTAAAAATGAATGAGAATTGATTAAAGAAAAGTTAAATTTTGCTTTTTATTCTTAAATTCCGAATATCGTATTGCTAAAAGCTTAATTTTACTAATGCGCGTGTTTGTACACGATTATATCTGTGTACATCTCCGTATGTCGGTGCGTGTGTATGTACGTGTGCGCGTACGTTCGTACGTAGCCATAAACCTGTATAATTATAATCAAATTTATTTTTTATCACTTTTTATATCATAAAAGCGTAAATAATAAAATAATGTTCACAAATCCGCCAAAATCTTTTGAAATTTTTTGTAAATATTTATACAAAATACCTTTTTTTTTTTTTTTTTTATTCCAAAAGTTATATGAAATAAAGAAAAATATTCCCGAGTTCAAACTATGTCTGAAAAAAAGAAAAAGAAGAAGAAGAAGAGCAAAATGTAAACTATTTAATAATACTTTTTTAAAAAAGTAATAATATTCAAAAATAATAAATGTCGGACATTGAAATTTAATCTTTGGAAAGTTTCTTTTGAAATTGAACGAAAGTTAAAGAAAAAATGCTGAAATTGCATCAATAAAAATGTGCTGACGTAAACAATTTAGATTTTGAGCCTTAATTTATCGGGCCATTAGGTCGCTTTTCCCTTTTTGATCTCGTTGCGTTGCGTTTTATCTATAGAATTAAAATAAATATAGCTTTTTTTCAGGATTCAAGTTGTGGCTTTTTACTCATTTTTTTGTTTATTGAAAAGGCCAAATGCTTGCGATAAGAATTACTCTCTCATAAATACAATATAGGGAAGTATACCATACCAAGTGTGTTATATATATATATATATATATATATATATATATGATGAATAAAACCACGAAGGAAAAAAAACACAAACGGGTGCTCAAGCGCTTTCGTCTAATGACATCCTCAGGAACACTCATTAGACGAAAGCGCTTGAGCACCCGTTTGTGTTTCTTTTTTCCTTCGTGGTTTTATTCATCATAAATACTTTTCACGTGTCACTTTCGTGAAATAATTTTTCATATATATATATATATATATATATATATATATATATATATAATATACAGGGTGGGCCGTAAGTTTCCATACATAGGAAAATTTAAATTATGGTCTTCACGTGCGTCGGTATTTGGATCAGCAGCAGTTTCCGGATGCTTGGATTGGTCGGCGTGGTCCTGTGGAGTGGCCTCCCAGATCCCCAGATCTCACCCCCCTTGATTTCTATCTTTGGGGGCACTTGAAGGCCATGGTGTATCAGGAAAAGATACGAGACATAAATCATCTAAAGGAACGTATCACCAACGCCATTACAAGCATAACGTCAACTGTGCTAATGCGTGTTCATCAACAGTGGGGAACACGTATTGAAATGTGTTTTCAAAACAATGGCAACCATGTAGAGCATATTATATAAATAAAAATGGTTGTCCATAAAAAAATGTTTATTTTTCCTATGTATGGAAACTTACGGCCCACCCTGTATATATATATATATATATATATATATATATTATATATATTATATATATATATATACTGACTATATTGAGGGTATTATGACAGGAGATAGGGTTGCACAATTATGACGGGAGATAGGGTTGCACATTGTTACGAGCGAGTGCAAGAAGGAAGTGCATGTAAAAATAAAATTCCTTTGTAACTTAGGTAGACAGGCAGTAGACATAATTTGTGTGTGTTTGTACGTTTTCTTGTCTCCTTTACGTCTTTCTGACAGTCTTCAGGATACACGCACAGCTCTTCGCGACAGTAGCGGTGTCGCCATAATTTGACATTTTTTAATTGAAAATCATTAAATAATGTGAAAAACGGGGTATAGTGTGTGTGTGTGTGTGTGTGTGTGTGTGTGTGTGTGTGTGTGTGTGTGTGTGTGTAGGCCTAAGACTATCATCATGCTGAAGAGTGAAGATGAGTCGACAGGGGTCAGCTATTATGTCAATGTAACGTCACTGATCAGATGTCACACACAGAGGGAGGTCACGACTGGGTCACGTGACTCGGTCGAGGTCACGTGACATCGAAATGGGTCGGCAGGAGGTCAAACAATAATAATAATGATGATAGAAAAGAGGTCAATAAATTCGAGAAGAGATATCAGCATCCATCTATATTGAGGCTTTTGAAGGATAATTATATCAAGTACACACACACACACACACACACACACACACACACATTCTTTCGAGGTTTCTCTTGTTGTCAATGTGTGCCCTGATTTATTGGTAGACCCTTATTACAACCATGGCATATGTTTTCAGTTTCCTTATTACCTACCCATTCTGCTCCCTTGTTTCCTTTCCTTTTGTACCCATTTCTTATACCCCAGATTTGGGGTATAACCCTTAAAAATATACGTTCGGAAATACCAATTGATAGATATATATTATATGTAATGTATGTAGGCCTACGTGTGTGTGTGTGTGTGTGTTTTTTCACCAGACGCATTTAATAAACATTAAAATCATAACACTCTACCCTGTAAATTAAGAGAGAGATAAAAAAGAAAATTTTGCCCACCGCCAAAACCACGTCTTCTATAAAGGATAATTATCGTATACAATTATTCTTTTAATTACACGTATCAGGATCATAGACTGCCTTAATGATACTCGGAGGGCAGTTATCACATCCAGATACAAGCCGTTTACATCTTGGGGTATGAACAGATGCGTTTTTAGGGGCATATGTATATCAATACCCCATTTCTCGAAGTAGTAGTAGTAGCAGTAGTAGTAGTAGAAGGAATTTGGACCTTATTCGTTGTTGACATTAAGCTGTGATTCCTTTGCTTTGTATCTCATTCGGCTATAGTCTTAGGTTCCAAGCATTGTTTAATCATAGATTTGAAGGGTTGTAAAATGTAGCGGCCTCGTAAAAGACTATTTTTCACAAATTTCACAAGCAATTTTTTGGGTATGTATTTTTTTTGGGGTATCTGGGTATTTTATTTTCTAATTTTGGTAATTTTGGGGTCTTCGACTTGATAATTTAACTTTATAGCGAAAAAAGTATAATATATATATATACACACACTTTGGTTTTGCTTCCGGCCGAATTGTTCATTCTGACGAAGGTCAAGCTTGTCATTCCACCTTAGACATACATTTTAACGTGGAATCCAAACCACGCCCCAACAGCAGCCCAGCGTTTTAACTACAAGGCTACCCAGGGTACCCATTTATCTACCAACCAATTTCTTTTATTGTGTGGAATGATGAACAGCTGGGTTTTGCTGCGCGCCGCCTGCCGCCACCGGCTCTCGATCCCGGGGCCGATGGATTCTTAGTCAGTGACGCTAACAACTACACCACCTAGGCGCATTATATATGAGGGGTCCCGCGTCTTAAGATACCTAAGCGCCAAAATTAAAATTCGCCGCAAATCGCCTCCAAAGTTGAGCAATATTGTGGCAATAGTATCTCTGTTATTAATTGAGCTAGAACGTTCATTTTTGGCTAAATTAGAGTTCTAAGTATCCTAATGAAGATGTTGATGAGTTTTTGGAATAGATTTTCATATTTTATATTTTATATATATATTTTTTTTAATTTTTTGATTTTCTTATTATGCCGAACTTTGGGTGAACTTTTGGCTGGCGATAGAGGTGAAAAAAGTAGTTCGCTTCATAAGGTTTTCAACCATACTTCTAGTGTCGTAAGGTTATTAATATAACCCAAACCACGCGATAGAGGAAGGGTGAAAATAGTGATATCCATCAAAAACACATTTTCGCATGTGGTGTCGCTTAGGTATCTTAAGACGCGCGCCCCCTCATATATATATATATATATATATAATATATATATATAAATATATATATATATATATATATAACTGCAATGACCGCGCAGTATATTATGTCGTTTCTATTCATATATATATATATATATATATATATATATATATCAGGGCGTCCCAAAAAAATGTATACACACTTTAAATAATTATAAAGGCAGTGTTTATTAAAATACATTTCATTTTCAAAATGTAATAGAATCTACAGACATTATTTAATTGTTTTGTCAACGCCTGTTTTCAAACTGACGTCCGTTCTGGTCCAGGCACTGCTGATAACGCGAAGCAATGGAATCGCAAACATCACGAAACATTTCGTTTGGTATTTGTGTGCATTCTCGTTCAATGGCTGCTCTCAATTCAGCGACTGTTGCAGCTTTTATAGCGTAGACTTTGTCTTTTAAGTATCCCCATAAAAAAAAGTCTAGTGGTGTGAGGTCTGGTGAACGCGGAGGGTATTCTACGAAACCCTTCGTCCAATCCACATCCACATCGTGCCAAGTACCACTCGCAATACTCCACTCTTCGGTCCGGATCATCTTCATTAATAGCATGGACTAATCTTGGAATGTAACTTTTCCATTGACAGCGCTTCAAAATGCGTTGGACAGACGATTCTGAAATTCCTACCTCACGACTCGCTTGCCGCACAGATTTTCTTGGACTTTGGTGATACGTTTCCAGTACTCTTTCTTGCTTTGTGGGGCTTGTCGATGTCCGTGGTCTTCCGGAACGCTTCTTGTGGACATTCTGAACAGTTCCATCGGCTTCAAACTTATCTCTAATTCGAGTGATGGTAAGTCGCGTTGGTGGATCTGTTTGAAACTCCCTCCTAAACTGTCTTTGCACTTCAACTGCGTTTTCACACTTCCAGTAGCATTTTAGAATGAATTTCCTTTGTTCAAAGCTTAGTCTGACTGCCATTATTAATTCTAATGGGTTTAACTTGGAAAGAAAGAAACATCAATTGAGCTATCAGCTGTTAAAGTGTGTATACATTTTTTTGGGACGCCCTGTATATATAGTATACCCATCTTATTATGGTATGAACTAAAAACTCTCTCTATATCTAAATTACCTTGTCGTGTAGTTTGGCAAAATAATATCGCACTTCTCGTCTTGTAAAAATGCATACACCGCCTTTACCTAAACAATCTGATGATTTGGACAGCTATACATCAACACTGGCACGAGTGGGCTACTTATTTTAGTGTGTGTGTGTGTGTGTATATATATATATATATATATATATATATATATATATATATATATATATATATATATATATATATATATATATATATATATATATATATATATATATATAATGCATTTCGTGTATGAAATATTTAGTAGTACATTGAGAACAGTACCTCGTTATAAATATTGGGTTAACTCGCTGTCAACCAGTGTTTTACTGCTCTCTCCAACCATGTTGTGTTTGCATTGGTCATTTTAAAGAAGTTATGTACAGTTGGCATATAACCGCATGTAGTTGAGTTATTCTAACCAATTATATTTTTTGTGTGTGGATCATGTACGTATGTGCTTTTAACTTATGCTTGTAACTATAGGTTTCTGCCATGCAGTTGCCCTACTCGGGGTGTATAGACCAAATACTTGTATAAGGTGTCATTATAGGTATGCGTAAATATATCTGGTTTTTATACAGGGTGTCCCATAAGTCCGGCATCATAGGAAAAATAATAAAAAAAGGCAAAACTAAAGCTTTTATTTACAGAACGTGCTCAATATGTCCACCATTGTTTTCAATACACAAATTCAGACGTGATACCCAGTCAGCAAGCACACGGTGAATGATGTCAAGAGTAATGGTGTTACATGCCACAATAATTCGCTGCCGCAAATGTTCAACACTCCTAATTTTCTCAGCGTATACCAGCGCTTTCAAGTGGCTTCAGAGATAAAAATCTAGTGGCGTGAGATCCGGGCTTCTAGCTGGCCATTCCACAGGCCCTCGACGTCCTATCCAATGATCAGGGAATTGTTGGTACAGGTATTCCCTTACTTGGGTGCTGTAATGTGCAGGAGCGCCGTCTTGCTGGAACCATGTTGGGAAATTTCCTTCTTCGTTTCGTTCAAAACACTGGGAAATGCTTCTTCCTTGAGCATACGTAGGTAGGTGCCTCCAGTGACATGTTCATCGAAAAAGAGGGGGCCTATGATGCGATCCTTCCAAATGCCACACCATACCATCACCCGAGATGCACTTTGTTCCTTTGAAGAGGTATACCAGTGAGGGTTGTTTTGAGACCAGTAGCGGGTGTTCTGTCGATATATCTCACCATTTCCATAAAAAACAGCCTCGTCACTGAACAGAATGGTGGACGGGAAATTGGCATCCCGAGCATATTGTACCGTAGCCCATTCACAAAATTCCATCCGCCAGTCGGGATCATCTCCGCTTAATTTCTGTAGGATCTGAAGTTTATATGGATGCCATTTGTGAGCCTGAAGAATGCGATGGATGCTACTTTTCGACACTCCTGTCTCGGCGGACAATCGCCGAAGAGACTTATTGGGACTTCTGTTAAAATGAGCCAGGACAGCAGTCGCTGTATCATCGTCAGTGGATCTCCTTGAAGGTCCACTGCGTGGTTTATCTTCTATGGATCCTGTTTCCTTAAGCTTTGCAACAAGTCTGCTAACACAACTCTGTGTTATTGGCTCGCGGTCTGGATGCAGTCTGTTAAATTCAGCAGCGGCCTCTCTTTGACTCCGATTTCCTATGAGTAGAATTATCTGGATTCGTTCTTCCTTGCTCACAGACATTATGGCCTGTAGAAAGAGAGAAATATGAATTATGGTTTGTAGAAATAGAAAAATATGAATTTCTCCTATGATGCCGGACTTATGGGACACCCTGTATATTATCTTTTTGGTTCCTTACGCTCAATCGACTCGTAAAATCTCTTCATCGTTGCGGTATATATATGCTCGCTGACCCCGCGCATATTAAGGTTAGAAGAGGTCAGGAGGAGACCTAGGGGAGAAATGGCACTGTAAACAAACATATCTGCCACTCCGCCATTAAGCTACACCTTGAAACCCGCCACCAGATGTCGTTTTCTTTCAACGTCAATCTCGAGAAATGAAGATTTTATGGAGAAACTCAAAAACAAAAAAAAATGTTCCTTTCCTTTACAATACGAAAAGATAGATATAAATCATTGGTCTATAAATAGCGTTTTGTAAATAAGAGCTGAGAGATTGTTTGGGAGACTCTGAGGGGGAGCTCTCCTATTGGTTCATTATCGACGCCTATCGATGACGTGATTGGACGACGCCCCGTTGGCATGACTACGAGCTGAATTTTGAATTGGGTTGTCTCGAATCTTTTTGTTGCGTCTTAACAAGGCCTTTTTTTTTTCTTCTTCTTTTTCATATCGTTTTTTATTTTAATTTTAATTATTTATTTTCTATTTTAATAATGATTTGACGACGTTCCGAATATTTGTGCCTGCGTTTGATTGAAATGATGTTATGACTCATTTCATTTGCAATGTCAGAAATTGTGCGTTCTCTCTTTGTTTTCTCATTGGAGAAGTGGTGAGGGTTTTTTTTTATTATTATTTCTTGTGTGATCGTTTTTAAAATAATTTTTTACTTTTGATGTTTGTTCTTTTATTTTCAACGTTGGTAGGGTTTATATAATTATTATTATTGTACATGTGGCGATGAATAAATTTGTTTATTTATTTATATACCGATATATATATATATACACCTGGTAAAAGTTTCGTGTGTCGGTCTCTCTTCACCGAAGGTCAAGTTGGTGGCCCCGCCTCTAACCTGTCCTGGTAGAGGAGCGAGTTGCTTTCTTGCGATCTCCATCGCGCATGGACACACACACACCCGGCTCATCTGGTACTGTTCTGAGCCAGGTATCTAGTCTTCTTTTGAAGATTTCAACTTTGACCCTTGTGACATTCCTGAGGTCATTTGGGAGCTGGTTAAAAAGTCTTGGCCCCCCTGACAACCAAACTATTTTCCTTCAGTATTGAGGGTGTCCCTTGTCAGACCTTTAGTTTGGGAATACTACACATTCTGCCTTTCCTATTTTCCAGTGTTTAGATGTTAATTGGGTTTAGTTTGAGGTTAGGTGCAAGTTTTTCAATAATTTTTCATATGTAGATCTGGTCTCTCTCTCTCTCTCTCTCTCTCTCTCTCTCTCTCTCTCTCTCTCTCTCTTTAGCGAATAGATTTAAGTAGCTTTTCTCAGTAGTTGATTTCTTTGCAGCCATTGGTCTTGGCTGTGAAATTCCTCTGGACTACTTTGTTTATTAATTTCTTTTTTGTACGAGGACGTCAAAACTGAGCAGTATTCAAGTTTTGGTATGGTCAGTGTTTTAGCGGGGGAATCATTACCTTCTCGTCCCTTCTTTTGAAGGTTCTCAGGAGCTGTCTCGTAATTAATTTTGCTTTGTTTATCTGATTCGGTGTTTCAAATTTTGCATCATCGGTCATTATTACCCCTAAATCTTTTGCTTTCGCGCTTCTCTGACTTTTCTGACCATCTGGGGCATAGTATGCTTGCTGTCTTAAGTTCTTCTTTTCTTCTGTAGTTCAAGAGCTGAAAAGTTTTGGTGTTAAGCTAAAACTACACTAGCGACTTTGTGCTGCGACGAAGTTGTAACGACAAATCGCCAAGAATAGGTACTGCTGTTTCGTATGGGGACAGACAGACAGACAGACAGACAGTCGCTGCGACAATTATTCTCTGTAACATCCGGTTGCGTTGTATTGTTCCAAGTGCGGTAGGCTACACGAGCGACTTTTTCGTAGCATCACTACCACGTGGCACTAAAAACGAAAAAAATCGCAACGACTTGTCGCAGCCCATGTACGTTGCAACAGCCACTACGATTACGTCGCTGCGACACCTCGCAACTCTGACGCAACGACAACATCGCTCGTGTAGCCTTGGCCTTAAAATTCATGTTATTGCCTTCTGACTGTATATTCTGTTTGTGTTCCTCTGTAGGGCTTCCACCTCTTCTGCATTGCCGACTTTTCTGCTGATCTTTGTGTCGTCAACAAAGGATGTTACTATACTACTGTTGTCTACTTCGTCTCTGTCTGTCAGCTTGATAATGAATAGGAGTGGAGCTGATACTGTTCATTGTGGAACTGAGCCGCGTACTTCCTATTCTGATGATGATATACCTTGGATTTTTATGGCTTGCTGCCTTTCCCTGAGGAAGTTGTAGATCCATTTTCCCACTTTGCCCGTTATTCCCGTGTGTTTCATATGTGCTATTACGTTATGATCATACTTATCGAATGCTTTAGCAAAACCCTTTTATATGATATCGTAGTTATCATTACTCTCAAGTGCGTCTATGATATTGTTATAGCGCTCTATTAGTCGTGATGGGCACAATCTTTCTGATCAAAATCCGTGCTGGTTCTCATTGAATATTTCCTGTCTACAAAAAGTTGTATATTTTCTTGCCGACTTTCTTTCAAATATTTTGTTGAAATGTGATGTCAATAACACCGGTCTATAGTTGTTTGCTCGAGACCTATACCTCCCTTTATATACAGGGTGTACATAAAGTCAGGATCTATTTTTGTGAAGCACTTGGAAATTATATGGAATTCAATCATAAAATGATAAAGTGGTAACATTTATTAAATAATTAAGAGTAGGATTCGACGTGACGCCCATCAGTATCCCTGCACAGCTCAAATCGTTCCGCAGCATTTCTAAACACAGTCTGGAGCATTTGCGGGGTTATTTTATCTGCAGCAGTTTGTATACGGTACGTAAGTTTTCAAGACGCGTAATCTTCGTCTGATAGACGCGCGATTCGATAAAGCCCCATGCAAAGAAATCTAAAGGGTTAAATCTGGTGATCTCGCTGGCCAAGGTCTGTTGCTTCCGCGTCCGATCCAGCGATTTGGAAAACGTCCATTTAGATAATCCTGAACAATTTTGGCATAGTGACAAGGAGCACCATCATGTTGATAGACGACGGGGATAGGATTGTTAGTACCGTCGTCTATCAACATGATGGTGCTCCTTGTCACTATACCAAAATTGTTCAGGATTATCTAAATGGACGTTTTCCAAATCGCTGGATCGGACGCGGAAGCAACAAAAGACCTTGGCCAGCGAGATCACCAGATTTAACCCCTTTAGATTTCTTTGCATGGGGCTTTATCAAATCGCACGTCTATCAGACGAAGATTACGAGTCTTGAAAACTTACGTATACGAACTGCTGCAGATAACATAACCCCGCAAATGCTGCAGAATGTGTTTAGAAATGCTGCGGAACGATTTGAGCTGTGCAGGGATACTGATGGGCGTCACGTCGAATCCTACTCTTAATTATTTAATAAATGTTACCACTTTATCATTTTATGATGGAATTCCATATAATTTCCAAGTGCTTCACAAAAATAGATCCTGACTTTATGTACACCCTGTATATACAGGGTGTTATATAAAATTATTTCATAATTTAGTATACATATTCAGGACGTCAAAGTGAACAAAAAAGTTCGTATGAACATAAATCCGCGGTAATTGTATACAACATCCCCCTCACCTCAATTTTATGAAATTGACTTCACAATCGATGTAAAACCTTTATTTACATGTAATAAATTATTTATTTTCGGAAACCAACCTAATCTAACCTAACCTTACCTAACCTAACCTAGAAAAATGTATTTTTGACTAAAAAAGTGCATAACTTAACATGTTATTACATTATCATTTGTATAATTTAGGTCTCGGGGGTACGGGGGCCGAGCCCCCGTAAAGATCACGCATCACAAAGTGAACCCTATACCGATCAATTTGTGATGCGTGATCTTTACGGGGCTCCGCCCCCATACCCCGAGACCTAAATTATACAAATGATAATGTAATAACATGTTAAGTTATGCACTTTTTTAGTTTTCATCTAGGGCACATGACGAATCAAGTTCTCAAAGTCGAAACCACACGAACAGCACGTCATAATTCTATCACAAACACGACCAAACTGAGGTATTACCCAAACTGAGGTATTACCCAAACTGAATCCAATTAGAAAAAAAAAATAGCCAGAACAGAAACCAACCAACTAATTAAGTCGCAGAGTAGCGAAAAAATAGCCCAATCAGAAAAACGTCACGTCAAATGGATATCGTTAATTAAATAATATCTCCATAAATATGATCGACCGAAAAAACTTTTACTTAAAGGAAAGGTTTTATTTATTATTTTCTACGCATTGCAATAATTTTTATTAGAAACTGAGGTGAGGGCGATATTGTATACAATTACCAAATCCGCAATCACTTCGTTTCCGAGATACATTGATTTTTTGCCGAGGACGATCCAATTAAAATGAAAGTCATTAAAGTTTATCACAGTCGTAGTTGTCTGGTTGTTTAGATAGCTATTTTTTTTTGTTTTGATAGTATTTTGTTAGTTGTCATTTCAGAAAACAAAATTGCATTTATGTTTCCGGACCTAAATGCAATTGACTTTTTCTTGCGGGGTTATTTAAAAAGTCTCGTTTATGCAAAAGGAGTTAATAACATAGATGACTTGTAGCAACGTGTTCAACTTTGTTCAGAAACAATACGCAACCATGTACGTGTTTTTGAACGTATGCGGCAAAACTTTCTACGACGCATTGAAGCATTATTCTGATACAGGAAAACCATTTTGAGCACTTGCTGCAAATAAACTTTGATAAACTTTAATGACTTTCATTTTAATTGGATCGTCCTCGGCCAAAAAGCAAATGTATCTCTGAAACGAAGCGATTGCAGATTTACGTTCAGGGAAACTTTTTTGTTCACTTTGACGTCCTGAATATGTATACTAATTTATGAAACATAATTTGATAACACCCTGTGTAGGAACAATGTTCGCTCTTTTTCGTATCCCAGGGATCTTCACACCCAATAAAGGGGTGTAGCTATTTCGTTCTTGCAGTTTTTAATCAACATGGCATTCCATTTGTCCGTGCCTGCAGCTGAATGTGATTTCATTTGTCCTATGGCTTGCGCTATATCTTCTGCGGTAAATTCAAAATTACTTATACATCTTCCCTTTAATTTCTCTTCAAAAGCGGTATTTCTGTCAGGTACTCCTTTGTCTCTATTTTGGGTCCTGAAAGCTGAGACATATTGAGCTCTCAATATTTCGGATTTCTTTTAGATCATCCATTAACTCGTTATTTTCTTTACTTAAACCCTTGGACTGCGGTTCACGTCAATAGATGTTAACGTAGGCAATTGCAGTCCACGTCAATAGACGTTATTAATTTTTTTTCATATTTTTTGCGCATATGGTAATATCGGGGCTGGCGAAAGCCGTAGTGCAAGGGTTAAAGGTGCGATAGTGATCCGTGTTTTTGTTTTTCTTTTCGCGAAGCAATAGAAGTATTTTTGGTTATCTTGTTTACACCGCAACTTCCGCTTCTCTCTGAATGCCTCTTAATTAAGGTTTGTATTTCCATGTCTATACTTCCCAATTTTACTTGTATCACGTTTTTGGTGGTGTCTGTGCAATCAATTAACTTCGTGGCTACTCTCTTTCTCTCGCGAAATAATGTTCCCTTTTGCCTCTCGAAATGGTTCCTCTCTCCCTTTGGCTGTACTTTCGGAACATATTTTCTTAAGATTTTCAGCGTATTTCTTTCCAAGATTATTAGCATTTCTTCGGTTGGTTTTGTCCTCTAAGATTGGTTTCCACTATTTGTGCCAGATGGGATCTCGTTTCTTCCCAATTTAGTCTTAAGAGTTTAGATTAAATATGTCAAATTTGCTTCTCTTTTCGGTATGAGTATTTCCTTTGAGTGCTCTCGCCATTATTAATGGATACCTCGAGAATACTGTAGTCTGAGGTATTTGTTGGTATTTATTTTATATCATTGATTAATTTGGCGTTATTCATGCATACCACCAGATCCAAGGAGTTATTTTTTCTGGTGTTATCTGTTATCTCTTCTATTAACATAAATTCATTTGTTAGAGCTATCAACATTTTTGTTTGCACCTGGCCTTCTCTTGTGCCCCCATTGTTTTGGTGTATATATACACACACATTTCTTCCCATTCTTTTGCATTTTATAAATGGAAAATTAAAATCACCGCAGAGTATTATGATATATTCGGCGATGGGATGTGTTTCTGATGTCGGCAATGGCTTCAGAGAATTTCGCAAATGTAGTGTTCGGAGGTCTGTAGATGACTTAATATCAGTTATATATATACACACAGTATATATATATATTAAGGTAGGTTGATTTTCCGCATTTTTTTAGATATCGACTTTGGACTAGTCGAGATAGTCAGGGCTTAATATGATAATAACTGGCAAAACATTTCAGGTCCCTAGCTTTAACCGTTTTTTGAGGAAACCGTTTCAAAAATCGTCAAAAAATCGTACCGAAAAATACCGCATTTTCGCAATTTTCGGCCGAAAAAAACATGCTATTTTCATAAAAAAATCCTGAAAAAAGTTAATTTTATTGAAAAAAAGTAAAAAAAAACGTACAGAGTCAAATAGACACATTTAGATCCCAAGATCATCATAATTTTCACTGTAAGAGCCCTCAGAAGCAAAGGAAGGCCTCATCTGGCGGCTTAGGGCTTTGGCCAGGATGTGTTTGTGCCTTGATTCGAGTCCATAAACAGTATGGGAAGCTTCAGATGTCAGCTTCACGGCCCTTTCAACACTGAAAATGTGAAGGCAGATCAGGCAGCTCCAGCTTGGTGACATTCAGCAATGCTTCTTGAAGCTCCTGGTCAGAAAAGTCTTCTGTGAGAACAGATTCACAGATGCCACTTTGAGAAAGGTTGATTAGTTCTGACCAGTGGGTACCTTCAATGTTGATGGCTGTGATCTTCTTCAGCCTCTTCTTGGCTGGCTTCCCACTTCTGAAAGAATAATAATTAATTTATTTTTTATTCCAGTTTAAGATTTAATCCCTATTAGTCTCACAATTGCTGATTAAAAAAAAAAAAAAAAAAAAAGTTCTATAAATCCCCATAATCGAATTTTTTTTCAGAAAGAAGGTAAGATTATTTCCATTATCAGAGGGGAAGGGGGCAATTGGGATAAGAAAATGTGAAAAAAAATTCGATTATGGGGATTTATAGAACTCGGGCCTTTTTTTTTATTAAATAAATCCCCATAATCAAATTTTTTTTTTCACATTTTTTAAATTAATAAATGCTTACCTGATGGACAGAATTTTCTTGAGCAGCTTCTCTCACTTCCAAGTCATCAGACTTCATCATGGAGTACAGCACATTCTCGGGCAGCAAGGCAAAAGCATTGTACTTCAGGTTCTTGAAAGCAACACCCTCGATTTCTTCAGACTGCTGCTTGATCCTCTGGATCATGTTGAAGATGTACAGCTGTTGATTGTGGAACTTGCTGTCCCTTTTGATCTCAAACCAACTGACTGCATACACTTCCACAATGAACTTGATGGCCTGGTAAAGCTTATCCTGTAGTTCTGGAGGGTAAGCACCCCTGGTCCACAGACACATCACTCTAATTGCCAAAGTCAACCATCTTGCATGGTTTAATGGTCCAATTTTCCAGGCAGCAAATCTTGGGTTGACTTTGCCCCTGGAAATTCCAAGCACATACTCCAAAAGAAGCCTCTGGTCGCTGCTGAGATCATTCAGTGTCTCCTCAGCAAATTCCATGTCATCCAGGGGGGCCACTGAGTTTGGTGAATTCCACTTGTGGCAGATCTTGGTAGTTAATTTCACAGAGTTTTCCCAGCGGACCAGTGAAAGCAGTAGGACTTTTGGTACTGCCATCAAGATGCTTGAAAACAGCTCTGAAAGGAAGCTCATTCTGATGGAGTGAACAGCCAATGGTGTGCAATTTCCGCTCAATTTTATTTTCCAGAGCTGTTACAAGGCCTCCCTCCCAACCAGTGTTTGTATTTGTGTTGTCAAGGAGGACAGCTTTCAGGGTATGAACACTGTTAAACTCCTCCAAGACACTAGCAACTTCTTCACCAAGAACAACTCCAGTCGCACCTTTAATTGGGATGACTCTGTGAGTAAGATATGTTCCACTTTCAGTTCCCGGCTCCTTTGTGAAAGTCAAATGGTGCTCTTGTCCCTTTCCTTTCTTCAGCTTAGTCTCCCCATTTTCATCCTTAACTTCTCTGTACAGCAAAGTGTCCTTGTCAACTTTCCCATCAACCCCAATACAGACTAACTTTTCCAGACCCTCATTGTGCTTTTCATCACTTTTTACTTTCATTCTAGCTTTTTCCCTGTCCATTTTCGATTTATCAACTATTATCTGTTTCACATCAAGGCCAGACTTAAGCAGGTCCACAGATCCCAGCTGGAAAGAGCCCTTCGGTCCTGTTTTGGCCCTCTGATCTCTCAAGTATTCCTTCTCCTCTACTGGAACCTGAAATATTAAAGTATATTAAATAGCGGATCCAAAATAAGAGAGAAAATCCTGAACAAAAATTGATTATTAATTTCTATTACCAGGGGGGGGGGGAAGATTACAGGAGGAAAATGCAGATATTTTTCAATTACAAGCATTGAATTTCCTTCCATTTAAAAGGCACCTAATCGCACTAAGTTAGGCCAGTTAAAAGTTAAAAAAATAATAGCATTACCTTCTTACTGGAAGGACAAGTGCAGATTATGTGCTGTGTTTGACAATTTTCTTTCTTGCACTTCACAGCATTGTCATCACAGGGACGAACAGGTAGCTTACAGGTGCAAGCAGAAATGTCAAAAAGTTTATCCAGCTTTTCCTCCAGATTCTGCTCCTGGACTGTAGAAAGAGATTTCCTGTTTATCTCTTTTGCTTTCTTGAAGCACACTTTATCCACCAATTTCACTACATAATATTCCTCATACAGGGGCAGCCGCGGGTTCACTGCCTGCCAGATCTCAATCACATCCTTTGCTATCATTTTAGCAATCATAGTCTTTCAAGTCCGGGTGGCTGTTTTGGAGGAAATAACTGTACTGAATAACTTGGCGGAGGGTAGGAGGCTCTGTTTTATCCAAAGGGGAAGGCTGGCCACTGAATTTTTGGGCACTATCACTTCGAGTTAACACTGCAGACTTCCGTTTTTTACCCATTTTTATGAAATATCTGAAAATAAACACAATTAAATGAACGCATCATAAAATAACTTAATTTAATACACATTTTATAGGTAAATATCATTAAAAAATACAAAAAATAATACACTAATAAACATCTATAATGCATTTACAATAAGTTTCAAGCATCGTTTTGTTAAAAAAGCCGAATTTTAATTGATTATTTTGATGAAATAAGGTCCGATATTTTGTTTGTTTACATTTGCGCGAATGCCCCGCGCGCGATTTTACGCGTAAAATTCGACAATTTTACAACTTAAAAATTATTAACAATCCTCAAAAAATACAATCATTTTCACAAATATGAGTTGGTGCAACGTTTTTTTATACATTAATACCTTTCTATCTAGACTAGTCCAAGATCACAGTTCCAAATCAACCTACCCTATATATATATATATATATATATATATATCCCCGCAAGGGGTTCTAAGCTCGTGCTCTTGAGTGCTCTTTGTGCTCGTTTGTACGTGCTTGTTCCTGGAGGTTTCACGTGCGCCCTCCGGCCCTAGCACCCAAGGATGATGGGCTCAACCCTGCAGTCCTTGTCATCCTTGGTCTTTTTCCACTTCGACTGTCCCCTCCACCCTTTCTTTTTCCTCTGTCTTTCCTCTCACTTTTTCTTTGTTTTTCCGCTGAGATATGCCCTTTAATAGAGGCGAATCGGTTCTTCCTGAACTAAAAAAAAAAAAAAAAATATATATATATATATATAATATATATATATATATATATATATATATATATATAAAAAATTATTTCAGGAAAGTGACACGTGAAAAATATTTATGATGAATAAAACCACGAACGGAAAAGAAACACAAAGGGGTGCTCAAGCGCTTTCGTCTAATGACATCCTCAGGAACACACTCATCCTCAGTGTTCCTGAGGATGTCATTAGACGAAAGCGCTTGAGCACCCCTTTGTGTTTCTTTTCCCTTCGTGGTTTTATTCATCATATATATACAGAGTGTCCCAAAACAACGTATACATTTTTAAAAAACTTGTAACAGGCGAACCCACTAACGGATTCAGATGATTTTTATTTCTTTTTATAGGTAAAATATACAACATCGAAATAATAGATAGTTTAATTTGTTTTAAACACGTAAGTGTTCGAAATGTCGACCATTGACATCAATGCACCACTGCGCTCTTTGATTTACTGATTGGCAGACTTCAACAAAAATGTTTGTAGGGATATTTCTACACGCTTCTTCAACTGTGCTCTTTAGTTGTTCAAGTGATGTAGGTCTTCTACTGTATACTTCATTTTTCAAATGACCCCATAAAAAAAAGTCAAGTGGGTTCAATCTGGTGAACGTGGTGGATACTCGATACTACCTCGTCGTCCGATCCACCGATAATGAAATGTTTCATCAAGGTAGTTCCTGACATCCTGATGTAATGAGGAGGTGCTCCGTCTTGTTGAAAGTAAATGTCCTCATCTCCGTATAACTGTCGAATTGCAGGAAACCTTTTCCCCGAAGCATGTTGAGGTAGCTATGACCGGTAACTGTACATCGAAAAAGAATGGACCAACCAAACCTTTGGAAGAAAAACCACACCAGACAGTTTACCCGGTAAATTTACATGTCGTTCCACATAAATGTGTGGATTTTCTTGTGACCAGTATGTGCAATTATGACGATTAATTATACCATTCAACTTATATGTAGCCTCATCAGACCACACAATTTTGTCCGCAAATTGGCCATCTTCTGTGTTTTTTACTCGAAACCATTCGCAAAACTGGATTCTGCGATCCGGATCATCCTCATTCAAGGCATGTAATAATCTCGGGATGTAAGATTTCCATTTAGCATTCTTCAGAATTCTGTGGACACTTGTCTTACTTTTCCCTGTTTCACGAGCACATTGTCTCACAGATTTTCTTGGTGATCGGTTGAATACCTGTAGCACTTCATCAGAAGTGTTAGCATCTGTTGATGTCTTTGGACGCCCAGTCGCTTGCTTGTACACATCATGCACAGTACGGTATACTTCAAATTTCTCACAGATACGTGAAATGGTAAGTCGAGTTGGAGGATTAGTTCCAAAATTGTCTCCCCACTGTTGTTGAACCTTTGATATCTTCTCAACTTTAAAATACGACTTTAGTATCCATTTTCGTTGCTCAAATGATAAGCGCACACTTCCATTTTCCATGTTTACTGTAGGCAGGCAAGGCTATTACTAATTTCGATTTTGTATCTCCTTAGGCTAGCCAAGGCTGTTAACAATTTCGCTTTTGTATCTCCTTAGGCTATAGGCTATAAAAAGAAATAAAAATCATCTGAATCTGTTAGTGGGTTCTCCTGTTATAATTTTTTTTTAAATGTATACGTTGTTTTGGGACACTGTGTATATATAAAATTCCCCAACCCCAAATATTACTCTCTGCTGTGATTTTAATTTCTCATTTATGAAATATAAAAGGATAGTAAGAAATATATGTATAAACCAAGACAAGGGAGGTACACGGGAAGACCAGGGGCAGGCAAAAATGCTGCTAGCTTTAGTTGATGTATTTCTGTTAACACAAGAAATAACGGAAAATACAAGAAAAGCAACTGCCTAGATTTGGTATTCACAAACAACAGCAACCTAATTGATAACATACAAATATCACAACATTATTGAAATAATAACCAATATAAAAGCAACATGAAAGGAAAGAACGCGTGCTCTCAAAAGAGGCAAATTCGAAATTTATTATTTCCACTCCAAGGCTCTAAATTGGAAAGGTGTATCCAGCATGGAAACAATAGACTGGAGAACTAAGGACATGACAACGGAAGATATGCTAATAACCTGGAAGAAAAGACGCTAGAAATTGTTGAAAGACTCGTCCCAAAACAACAACAACAACAGGAAAGAGAAGCAGGTTCGAGAGACCAAGGAGGTCAGTGTTCCGCAAGAGAAAGAGTGACTATAAAATTAAGAAACTAAAGACAACAACATCGGAAAAATAGTAAATGATAAACTGGTGAGTGTAGATTACGTTATACAGGACCTAATTGAGAACCATACAGAGGAAGATGATGACGCTATAGGAGCGATAAAGATTAACTCGGAATACTTATGTAATTTTGCGAAAAGGAAGGCGAAAAATCCCGCAACTATCCAACCTTTGAAGAATGAAAACGGTGTTTTAACCGATGATCTGAAAGAAATAATAAAATATTAAGAGCTGAGGATGAATAATCATTCAGTATCCCCAAAACTGATGAACTAATATGCGGATGGAAATACGTTCTTTGAAGAATTACGAAGGAAGGTATAACGGACTTCGACTTCACGACGGATATCACACGAGCTATAGGGAAACTAAAAACACTCGGCAGCAGTCCCCCACCCACCCCACCCCCCGACGGACAAATGGAATATCACATTAATCAAAAACTGCAGGAATGAAATCGCAAAGCTCATAATATATTGGATGTGAAAACGATCACTAGACACGGGAGAAATGCCGAATATCCTGAAGAGAGCGAACATAGTTCAAATATATGAAGGTGATCGATCCGAGGCTAAAAAAGTATAAGCCAGTATCGCTTACATCTCATCTCACCAAAATATTTAAAAGAATAGTTGGAGAAAAAATTTGACGTTTTTGGAACTGGAAACAAATTAAATAACCAACATGGATTCCGGTGAGGAAGATTATGCCTAGCACAACTAATGGAACACTATAACAACATTATCCTATTCATGCACTTGAAAGTAATGAAAACTATGATGTAATATACACAAACTTTGCCAAGGCGTTCATCAAGTGTGACCATGGAATCACAGTACACACTGAAATATATGGGAATAACGGGAAAAGTAGGGAAATGGATATACAATTTCTTTAGTGAGCGGCCCAAGTCGTTACAGTCCAAGATATATCTTCATCAGAGTCAGAGGTGGTGTCCACTGATAGCACAGTAACATCCTTTGCCGATGGCACAAAGATCAGTAGAAAAATAAGAAACGCGGAGGATATAGGATCTCTACAAATAGACATGAACAGAATCTACAATTGGTCTGAAGGCAAAAATATGATTTTTAAGTCTGAGAAATTTCAACTGTTAAGGTACGGAAGAAGGGAAGACCTAAAATCCATGGAATACTATACCCAAAATGGACAGGAAATTCAGAGAAACTCCAAAACAAAAGACTACGGGTTGTAATGACTAATGACGCGAAATTTGAAACACAAGATAAGATAGCAGTAAACAGAGCAAAAAGAATAACTGAACAGATACTGAGAACCTTTACACGACTGGATAAGAATATAATGATGCCTTTGTTAAAAACGCTGATTATGCCAAAGTTAGAGTATTGCTAGGTCTGAACATGCCCATATAAAAAGAAGACATCAGTCAACTAGAAGGGATTCAGAGAAGCTTCCCAGCCAAGATCAATGAATAGGCTACGAAGCACTAAATTACTGGGAAAGGTTATGTGAATTAAATTTATATTCGCTGGAAAGGAGAGAGGTACACCATTATTTACACTTGGAAAATAATAGAGGAACTAGTCCCTAATCTTACTTTGAACCCAATGACCACTCAAACAACAGTGAAAAGTAGGAAAGGAAGAATGTGTCGTGTTTCCAAACTGAAGGCTAGACAGGAAACATCCTCAACCTTGAAGGAAAATAGATTTTTTTTTTTGCGAGAGGACCAAGATTGTTCAATCAGCTGCCCAAGGAACTAAAGAACACGAGTGGTGTCGCAGTGGATATCTTCAAAAGAAGACTGGATTGAACGTCTGGCTCATAATTCCAGATGAGCCGGGAGTACCGATGTGAAGTGGAGAGCACAATAAACCAACTTTTTTACTTCAGGCCAACTCGAGAGAAAAGGTAACAAGCCTGACCTCCGTGAAATGAGAAATCATCACACGGAACACCTGAAAGGTTGGAACGTGTGTGTATATTATATATATATATATATATATATATATATATATATATATATATATGTGTGTATGTAGTGGTCAGCATCGCTGACTACGAATCTATCGACCCTGGGATCGAGACCCGGTGACGGCAAGCGGCGCGCAGCAAACCCAGCTGTTCATCCTTTCACACAATAAAAATTGGTTGGTAGATAAATGGGTACCCTTGATAGCCTAGTGGTTAGGACGCTCGGCTGCTGGTCGGAGTTCGTGAGATCGAGCCCAGGCGAGGACTTTAATTTCTGACCGCCCGTGGTGGGGCGTGGTTCGGATTCGACATTAAACTGTAGGTCAAATGTGGAGTGACAAGCTTGATCTTCATCAGAATGAACAATTCGGGTTGAAGCAAAACCAAGATAACCAAGATATATATATATATATATATATATATATATATATATATATATATAAGGTCATCCCATAAGTAATGTCGTTTTTTTACGATAGATTAAGTTTAAACTAGTCCTACTCGGTTTAAGCATAAATTTTCCGAAGGTTATATCTAAGAGGAGATCTATCGTGTTTCGCTACATACTTTACAGATCTTGACCAGTGAAAACGTGTGTTTTGCTTTATGTGAACCCCTCATAAACATGGCGGTATCAGAAGAGCATATCAGGCATATAATGCTTTACGAGTTCAGAAAAGGGAATAGTGCTACTGAAGCAACGCGAAACATTCAGGGCGTTTATGGCAATGATATTCTGCATGTGACGAAATGTCAAAGATGGTTTCAAAAGTTTAGGAATGGTGACTGCCGTTTGACAGATGCAGCACGCTCTGGACGCCCTGTTGAGTTTGATGATGACCCGCTGTTAGCCGCACTTGAAGAAGACTGTTCAACAACTGTCGAAGAATTGGCCCAGAAACTCAATTCATCCCCGCCCACCATCCATCGACATTTGCAACAACTCAGGGAAAGTGCCTAAGTTAGGAAAATGGGTGCCACATGAATTGTCGGTCGACAATCTGAGGGTGCGGGTAAACATTAGCACAGCTATTCATTCCCGTGAACTCCAAGATCCGCGTTTGCACACGTTTAGTGACTGGTGATGAAAAGTGGATACTGTACCAGAATGTTAAGCGCCGTCGACAGTGGGTTTGTGCCGGAGAACCAGCGACACCACAGTCAAAACCAAATCTTCACCCTCGGAAGGTGTTGCTTAGTGTTTGGTGGGATAAAGGTGGTGTAATACACTTTGAAACCTTACCACACAACCATACAATCACCGCTGAAGTCTACTGTCAACAATTGGATCGATTGAACACTGCACTAAAAGAAAAGAGACCTTCTTTGGTTAATCGGAAAGGAATCGTGTTCCACCACGACAACGCACGTCCTCATACCGCTCGGATCATTTCTGCAAAAATTGAGGAGCTTGGGTGGGAAAAACTTCCACATCCTCCATATTCTCCAGACCTTGCGCCTTCAGATTATCATCTCTTCAGGAGTCTGCAAAACTGTCTTGACGAGAAACAGTATACTTCTTTAGATGACCTGCGCACCAGTCTTTGTACGTTTTTTGTCTCAAACCGCCTGAATTTTATAAACATGGCATTGAAAAGCTTGTAGGACGTTGGCAGAGTGTCATTGATTCCGATGGAAAATATATACTAGATTAAAAGTTTCAGTTGAGTTTTTTTGTCCTTCAAATTCCGATCTAAAAAACGACATTACTTATGGGATGACCTTATATATATATATATATATATATATATATATATATATATATATATATATATATATATATATATATATATATATTATATGATACAGGTATATTTATGTTATAGTGGCTATTAGTTTTTCATAATTTCAAGCCTGATTTGTACATTATTGTGAGGGGTGTGATGACAAAACTGAGTACATTGCGACGAAACCCCATTTGGGAGTGAAACTATTAGTTAAGTTGCTTTAGTTTTAATCATTATTCATAGATTAGATTATTGTCAGGTATCAAAAGATACGAGGTTTGGGGTATTAAAATTCTAAAATTCTGGGCACGTACCCATCTTCCTTGGACAATAAGCATTTATGAATTTGGGGCTACGTCATGGCCAATATTGTAACACCGTTTCTCCTTGATCAGCGAAGTTAAGCGACAGTAAATATGGGTAGTATAGTTGGATGGGTGATCATTCTCCGCGTCCAGATGATGTAGCGACCCGTGGTTGGATTCCACGTAAATCTGTCCTATTTTGAGAGTAAATTTTTGAGAGTTGCGACATTTTGCTATCGTATTGTACAATATCTTTTTTTTTTAAATTACTTCTTAGTCTGGGGAGGGGCGAGCCCCGTGTCTGGGGAAGGGGCATAAACCCTTGGTTTGGGGCATACTAAAACGTCTTCTTCACCTGTCCTTTTTCTCTCTTTTCTTTCTAGGTCCGCGGCGAAGATTACGGATTACCGGACACAGCCGACAGCCCGCGGTAAGTGTGGCAATCCATATTTTCGTTGGTTGGTTGGTCCTTTTCCTCTTGCTGTTGTCGTTTTTGTCGTGTGTGTTGTAGTTATTGTTTTAATTATTTTATTCGGATAATTCTGCATATATATATATATATATAAACAAAACCTTTTACAAATTGTTAAGACTTAATTGTGTTCGAATTGAGGTGAAAAGCGGTATCTGAAAACTATGTGAAAGATAAAGTGTCCGAATGCGTGGACCATCTTTTCGTGCAAGCAGTCAGTCAAACGATTGGGCCGCTTATCGAAGGTTTTTTGCGAAACTGCTTTTTGTTTGTTTGGCATTCACTAAAGTTTGGTTATAAAAGTTGATGAAAATGGTCTATATGTTTTTGTTTTTTTTGTTTTAGTTAAATTTTCATATACTGTTTCCGATAGATTTTGCGATACAACGAATTTTGTTTTTTTCGCAGTAGCGCTCTCTCTCTCTCTCTCTCTCTCTCTCTCTCTCTCTCTCTCTCTCTCTCAATGCAGTATGACACATCTTTTGCATGCAGTGAAGTCAACTCGGGTTATTTAAATTCCGAGCGCGTTCGAATCGTAAACCACTAACTTTAGTTATAGAGATTAAAAGTATATTTATAACTTTGGTCATTGTTCGTCTTTTGTTAGGATACCTAAGACACGACAAACGAATCGAAGGAGTTGGTTTGAATTCCTTGTTTTTATTATTATTATTATTATAAAAGCCTGAACATGGAAATGAACGTCGATATTGTGTGTGTGTGTGTGTGATGGAGGCTTATATATGTGACCGCTTTTGCACATGTCGCCTACATGTTTTGTGTATTTGTGCATGTATTATATAGGCCTGTACACTGTGTTTGTGCGTGCGCCTTTTTTTACGATATATGTTATGGTAACTCCAATAATAATAATAATCACTCATTTCAAAGCCAATTTCTTCAATTAACAAATGTCCAAATTTGTTTTTTATTTGGCTTTCAAAATTGACACGTTTCATGGCTAAAATATGAGGAAGTTACCAAACGCTATAGATAACCCTATATACCGTAGCTGCTGCTACTCTTACTCCTGCGTATTATACCCAGGCAAACTTGCCCTTATCTCCGAATTGTATATGTTACAGTCAATGTCTAAAATTAGGCAATGTATGAAATTGGTGATACACGCGAAACCTAACCTAACCTTTCTGGTAAACTTAACCTAGCCATGAAATTTTAGGTAACATATTGGGAAACGCCAGTGGGCATGCATATGCAGCAATACCAGAAAGGTTAGCTTAGGTTTTGTATGTACCACAAATTTGACACACTACCTCAAGTTCAGTCAGTTTATAAATTTCCTAATTTTACATATTGACTATAACGTATATAAGAAACGGTTTATATCGAAGCAAACGTCGGAACTACGTGGATGTGAATGAATCTTTCTTTGTTGACAAACTCTCGACGTTCAATTTGGCAACATGGCTCCCGTTTTTTGTTCATAAGAGTTGCATATACGTTGATGATAAATTAATACGACTACATTATGGGAATAAATCCTTCTTTCTGGCTACCGTTATCGTCGTCATCATCGTTATCGTCGTCACCTTATCGCCCGCGTTTGATACGTTATTATTCTTTAACAGACGGTTGACGGCTGCTAACGGATGAAAGACTAATGAAGAGAGAAGATAGCTAAATATTACGAAACTGCTTACAGCCTTTTGGGAGTCCATTTCGTGCCCATATAAAACTTATTTGACTTTTATATTATGACCTGTTTGGGCACCCAGTGACTGGTGGGGGAAGGGAGATGATGCAGGGGTGTGAAGAGGATTACACTGGAGGGAGGGCGCGGGGTAAAGGTAAGAGAGCAAGAGCGAGAGAAAAGAGAGGGGTGGAGTGTTGTAGATGCATGAGAGATACCAAATTTTTATTGGAACGATTATGAGGATGTCCGAAGGCGAGAGTGGATGTTCAGAAGAATGAAAAAGGGGGAACGGGGAAGTGATCAGGAGGACCTCTCCCCCCCCCCCCCAATATTTAAGGGAGCTTGTAAGGGGCGAGTCTGGGGTAGGGGAGAGGGAAGGATAGCAACATTTAATCAAATAGTGCGTCCCTGCTTGGAGTGGACAATTACAGGAGCTGATATGCGAAGGCGGGCGATAAAAATGTGGGTATAAGGGGTAATGATACCCCCTTTTAGTACTATAACCCCCCCTCCTTCGAAATGTTTGTGCTTATAACGTTTGCGCAATAACAGACAACATAACGGAGTAGCAGCAAATATCTAAGTTGGTTGGTTGGTTAAATTTTTTCTTTGAAATTAATGATTGCAGGACGGAGACGCCTGATTCACCAATTCATCAACGTTTCGTTCGCTCCCTTCGCCGCGTCTTAGATTAATGATGAAGCTCGACGCAGCATCGGAGACTTATTAAAACCATCTCTATTTAAAAAAAAAAAAGGGTGTTGGTTGGTTGTTCAGTTTGATTTACGTTCAGTGCGACGTCGATAAATGCGAAGCGCGAGGCGATGCCACAGACTTTTTTTTTATATACAATCAACCACGACATATATATATATATATATATATATATAGATATATAATATATATATATAAATTCCGTACTAATATAAAGTGTTTCTTTTCCATATTTCTAGGGTCGACCTGAAACACCGTGTGTGTGTGTATATATATATATATATATATATATATAGGGCGTCCCAAAAAATTATACACACTTTAAATAATTATAAAGGCAGTGTTTATTAAATACATTTCATTTTCAAAATGTAATAGAATCTACAGACATTATTTATTGTTTTGTCAACGCCTGTTTTCAAACTGACGTCCGTTCTGGTCCAGGCACTGCTGATAACGCGAAGCAATGGAATCGCAAACATCACGAAACTTTCGTTTGTATTTGTGTGCATTCTCGTTCAATGGCTGCTCTCAATTCAGCGACTGTTGCAGGTTTTTATAGCGTAGACTTTGTCTTTTAAGTATCCCATAAAAAAAAGTCTAGTGGTGTGAGGTCTGGTGAACGCGGAGGGTATTCTACGAAACCCCTTCGTCCAATCCACATCCACATCGTGCCAAGTACCACTCGCAATACTCCACTCTTCGTCCGGATCATCTTCATTAATAGCATGGACTAATCTTGGAATGTAACTTTTCCATTGACAGCGCTTCAAAATGCGTTGGACAGACGATTCTGAAATTCCTACCTCACGACTCGCTTGCCGCACAGATTTTCTTGGACTTTGGTGATACGTTTCCAGTACTCTTTCTTGCTTTGTGGGGCTTGTCGATGTCCGTGGTCTTCGGAACGCTTCTTGTGGACATTCTGAACAGTTCCATCGGCTTCAAACTTATTTCTAATTCGAGTGATGGTAAGTCGCGTTGGTGGATCTGTTTGAAACTCCCTCCTAACTGTCTTTGCACTTCAACTGCGTTTTCACACTTCCAGTAGCATTTTAGAATGAATTTCCTTTGTTCAAAGCTTAGTCTGACTGCCATTATTAATTCTAATGGGTTTAACTTGGAAAGAAAGAAACATCAATTGAGCTATCAGCTGTTAAAGTGTGTATACATTTTTTTGGGACGCCCTCTATATATATATATATATATATATAGCTAAATTAGCGTCTGCTCCTTACGGTGCTATCTTTTGTGTCACTTTCTTCTTACTCCGAAAGTAACTCCAACTTCCTTGTAAATGTTTGGGTGTTTGGTTAAATTTAGATTAGGTTAGGTCTGGTTAACCTAACCTAACCTAAGTTAAAACGAAACATTGGGCATGTAAAAACCTGAAGTAGTAGTAATTTGATTGTTTTTTAAAAATCGTATAACGCGAAAGAAATTCGAAAAAATAATCATTGTATAGGGTAAAAAGCGCATTCTCGAAGCTTTTCAATGGATATACCCCCCCCCCCCCCCCCCCCCCCAAAACGCCGCGTATCTTAACGTGAACGTGATTAAAAATTTTAAAAATAAGATATGACTTGGATGAGCTAACGTAACTTCAATAACACACTACGAAAATGTAGGAGGAATTTGGCCATTAGGAATATATACATATATATATATATATATTATATATATGGTGGTCAGAAAACAACTCAACCCACTGAAGAATGCATGTATCATTGTAACCTAACCCTTTTCTTTGTTTCGGGTTGCGTTTCTTTTTTGAACACCCTGTGTTATATATATATATATATATAATATATATATATATATATATATATATTGTGTGGAATAAATACGCTTATCTATTTCTTTATAATGAAGGAACGTGTCTGCTGTTCCTTTGTGGAAGAGCTTTGTTTAAAAATCTCTCATTCGTTGAGAGGGAATTATCAATAAGCAATTGTGATCCAGTACCCCAAGATGCCAATGATGCCGTGCGTGCAGGATGCCCAAGGAGGGGGAAGCGAGAGAGGGATAGGGATGCCTTATCGACACGTGCCCACCTACATTATTATTAGGTTGGCGACGGTCTCTCTCTCTCTCTCTCTCTCTCTCTCTCTCTCTCTCTCTCTATGTAATTCACTCGTCAGACATCAACTCAAATATTGTGCGCAGATTTGGTTTCCTTCTCTTTGGAAGGATATAGAAAGGGTACAAGCAAGGCCTACAAAATTGATCCCTTCAATGAGAATGCAAAACTACCAACGGAGATTGGAGCACCTAAATCTGTTTACCTTAGAGACTAGGAGGTTGCGCGGTCAGCTTATTCAAATCTTCAAGATGCTCAGTGGAAAAGACAGGGTAGACTACAGGAACGTATTCTCATTTAATACCAATCCGATAAGAAATAATGGGTTTTAAACTGGAACTAAAGACATTTAGGACCTCTTTCTGCGGCAATTTCTTTCCTATAAAATAGTTAATATCTGGAACCAACTTCCTCAGAGGTTGTTTCAAGCCAAAGTGTAAATGTGTTTAAAAATAGGCTGGACAAAGTACTGAATACTCTCATGGTTTAAGACTAAAACGTAACGTAACTCTGCAGGAGTTCGGCTGCGCGGTGTCTATGTGGGCATGCTAATTACAGAGCTGTCTTGTATATTCTCCACTTTCCCGTAAAATTTCCTTGGCTACTTTTCCAGGGTCAAGATATTTCTTCAACCTTTTTCCGTACCTGCCTCTGGCAGGCAGGCAGGGAGTGAGTGGAAGGTGGGCAGAGATCCTTATACACGTCTATCCAGTTTTCTTCTACTGCTAGAATAGTTGAAAGAACAATGAACTTGTTTAATAACAGGAACCTCCCGAGAGTGGACCGGAAGGTCTTTGAGGCTTCCTCTTGTCCTTGTAACTCCTTGTAACACACTTAAAATTTTGAAGTTTTACATATATATATATATACTGTACATATATATGTGTGTGTGTGTGTTTTACACTTCGCAATAAGAATTTTAATTAACAGCGTGTATATATATATATATATTATATATATAATATATATATATATATATATATATATAAGCAAGGTACCAATACCTTCCCTTGAGGTACACTCTGTTGAGGGTACTCCGTTCACACTTCGGATGTATTATTATTGATAGTACCCCAAAAAAAATTGAAGAAGTAGGCCTACGGCCGTCAAGGTGTTTTGTCTTGAATTTCTTGGGAGTTTATTTTTTTTTGTGCGCGTTTTTGTTCAATAGACTCTTTTTCTCTTGTATATATTGGTTGTTTTTATTTTTGTATTGGTTTCTTAATCGTTGATTTGGTTTATTTCAACTTTTGAATCGTGTCTTACACCACACACACACACACACACACACACAAACAAACAAAGGTGTCCCATAAGTCTGGTCTCGTAGGAAAATTTAATTTAAATAAATTTCCCAAAGTAATACATTAAAAATAAAACAAATGTTCAAATCGATGTCTGGTTTTGGTCCTTTTCTCCTCATGAAAAGTCCTCCGGAGGCCTTTTCCTGAGGAGTGTAACTCTCTTCTATATTAACCATTGCGTGTTATTCTACCTGCAACCAAAAAAAAAAAAGGGCCCTAAAACAAGACATCAATTTGAACATTTGTTTTAGTTCTAATATTACTTTATTAAATTTAACTTAAAATAAATATTTCTGAGACCGCGACTTATTGGACACCCTGTACATATAAAATATTTATTAATGGAAATAATTTTTTTGATTGACTTAAATGGCCTCATTTAGTGCGTTGCCACTTTTTGCCAGTCGATTGAGGGTCGAGAGGACGAGCGTATCTCTTTAGTCACAGTCCCAAACTTTGCTCGTTAAAGCGTTTTAAACGTTGGATACCATTTGAGATTTTGGCCTTAACAAAAGGATTATACAATACATTGTTACAGTACACTTTATTACAGTTTGTAAAGATTTTACAGTGTGTAGTTATTGCGCGAATTATTCGGAAATTTAAGCCTTTTTAACTGGGGGGTTTTCTGCCCGGGGGGGAGGGGGAGAGGTCAATCCTGGAAGGTCAGCGAAGCCTATTACAGTAAAAGCACATTTATTTTTCTGGGTATGATCTCTTATTTTGAGCAATGTAATTTTATTATTGTTTACTAGCAATTAATTATTAATTCAACCTATAAATGTATTTTTCATTATGGGGTTAGGTACATCTGACACTAGTCGTTATGTGTGCGGTCCCAGACTGGCCTTCAAGGGTTAATAGCATAGTAGATCAAGATATACGTATTTTAATGTGTGTGTGTGTGTGTGTGTGTGTGTGTGTGTGTGTGTGTGTGTGTTTGTTCAATCCTCTTCACCTTTGTGTGTATCTCTCTTATCTGTTTTGGCGTATTTGAAATAGAATTTATCATAATTTTTAATTTGTTTTCAAGAAGTGCCCCGATTCGATGCCCCGATACCCTATATCCACCTTCGCATTTATCGCTTCTCCCCCCACCATTTCATTACGTACTGTATAATATATATATATATATATATATATATATATATATATATATATATTTGTGTGACTAAGATGTACACATGTAAGGAAGTTACATCACCTTTATAAATTACATTCCAATTCATATGAATCCGTCTTTGATGTAACTTTTAGAGTAGGTGAACTGATAGTATCATCGTACATATGTACGATGATACTATTTGTAGCATTCAAACGAAAAGTCAGACGGAGACTTATCTGAATGTTGTTGATAGGACATCGTGCTACCCACTACTCTTAAAAGGAGCTGATGAGGGTAGTTTCATTGTCTAAAGGTCAGTTTACAGTTTCATACTGTGGTAATTTTAGGAAATTTTTGTGCACAATTTTCGTACGTTTTACGCCATTGTGCTTACACTGAATTTCAGTAATATCAATAATAATACACGACTTTATGCTGAATAAACTCCAATCAATGATGTAGTTAAAATTACTATTTCTGAACTATATTATTTGGCTAATTGTGAAGTAATGTAGTAATTTTAACAGTACTCCTACCGCCCTACTCCCCCTCGCAATGTGATTCTCAATTCATTCGTCCTCTCCAAGAGCGAAAAATGTGTGAGCGACAGTCTGAAAAAGCAATTCTCAAATTAATCTGTTACCATTCCACCACATTCCCATCCACGAGTTTTTAACACTTTGGTTCATGTTGTTAGGTTAGGTTAGTTAAGTTAAGTTAAGTTAAGTTAAGTTAGTAAATAATAGGCATTGTCATTTGGCACCTTTACCGTCAACGTAAATGGGGATGACGTTCTTTCTCGAGTGGAGAAACTCTCTTCTCAAATGTGGGTTTCTCACTTTGGACATTCTCAATTGTGGACCAGGAATGAGAATGATGTAGATCGTGAAGTAATGAACCTAACTTAATGTCTGAACTCGTTAAACTCAATTTCCTTTATAATAACTCGATAAAATTGATTTAAATAATAATGAGGCGTTAATTTTAAAGATTAATATGAATATGTACGAATCTAAACAATTTACTATCGTAAAGTGATGCAATGATTCTTATACAGTATGAAATATGAATCTCCTGTTTAGAATCATTAAATAAATTCTAACTTTTTCTTTCGGAAATATAAATGAATAGAATTATAATAAATAATCCCGAATATTTCGGTATTATTTTTAACCCATCTCCTTAATAGTGGATTTAAGTCATACCGAAAGATTCATACTTAATAATACTGAAAATGAAATGGGATTTAATACGTATCTAAATCGGAAATTCATCTAAATAGTATTAAAAATGAATCCGTAAATAAATAAATAGACCTAATTAATACCGAAAACTGACGATAGCAAGAAATCTAAACAATAGCGAAAATAAATCTCCAAATAATATAAAATTTAAATAATACTGAAAATGAATTTTAATAATAGCCAAAAATAAATCTGGAAATAATACTGAAAAGATTTAAAAGCGAAAATGAATCTAGGAATTACTAATAAATCTAAATAGCGAAATGAACGAAATTAATAGCGAAAGATTTGGTGTGAATTTTGTGTTGTGACGAACTAAAATTAAAACTTGTTTCAACGAACGCATTAAAGTTCGATTTCGGCTGATATTATTATCTCATTACGTCTCCCCTTTTTTACAAGGGCAGATGAGGGGAGCGGGAAGGGCAGAAAAGGGGTAACGCATTGAGAAAGGAGAGAGAAAAAGGGTATAAACGGGGGAAAGGGAGACGAGAAACGTAGGTGAAATGAGAGAGGAGAAAAAGTGAAATGAGGGGAAAATGAAGCGAAATGAGGAGGAAAGTAAAATGAAGGTGAAATGAGGAAAAGCAGAAGTGAAATATTGAATGATAAAATTACTAAAAGAGGGAGTGAGAAAGTGGGTAATGTGTACTGAGGGGAATTGAGGGTAATAGAAGACTTTTCAGTGGGAAATGTATTAAACGAACAATAAGTAAGTTGTTGGTTAAAGAATATATATCTATCTATCTATCTATCTATCTATCTATCTATCTATCTATCTCATAACGTAATTGTCCAGCTACTTTACACATTCTTCTTTCCTGTAACATTTCTTTTCCAAGGTTGAGCTATTTTCTTCAACCTTTTTCTGTACCACCCCTGTGGCCACTACTGCGAGAGAACAATTAAAAATGCACTAATTTAATAGGAACCTTCCCGAGTGGACCGAAAGATCTTTGAGGATTCCTATTCCTTGTAATGCTTTGTGTGTGTGTGTGTGTGTGTGTGTGTGTGTGTGTGTGTGTGTGTGTGCATTATAAAATCTCAATTTGCATAATAATTACTACTAAAATTAAATGATGGATACATCTTAAGTAGTCGTAAATCTTGTGTGTGTGTATATATATATATATATATACTATACAGTATATATATATATATATATATATATATATATATATATATATATATATATATATATATATATAGATAGATAGATAGACTAATATATATATATATATATTGTAAGTAAACAGTGTTTCCTTTATAAGAAAAACACAAAGACGCTATTTCAATCATCGTTAGTATATTATAATGTGTCTGTACCTTTTTTTTTTTTTTTTTTTTTTTTTTTTACATATATTATCTATTATCTCTAATGATAGACAAGTGTCCTGAATAAACAAGACCCAGATGACATTTCGAAGTAACGTCATTACCCACTGAAAATGGCGATTGAAAATGACATTTTTTCTCTCACATTTTTGTATCTGATGGCCAGGAATGTTATATTACTGACACGCTACTTTATATATATATATATATTGACGATAATAGTATTAATAATAATAATAAATGATGATGAAAAACCTGAAAGATAATTGGAGTGAGAAAGACGAGAGAAATGCGTTTGATTATAAAGAAGCAATAATGGAAAAATACTGTACTCAAATCGTAACTACGAGTAGAGAGAAGATAAGGTTAGGTTAGTGAACGGTTTCCTCCACGAGTTTTCTGGGCTTAGTATTTCGGGGGGTTATTCCACCTTGTGGTTATATATATTACACACATCATATATATATATGCGCCTCGGTGGTGTAGTGGTTAGCTTCGCTGACTATGTATCCATCGGCCCCGGGATCGAGACCGGGTGACGGCAGGCGGCGCGCAACAAAACCCAGTTGTTCATCCTTCCACACAATAAAAATTGTTTGGTAGATAAATGGGTACCGTTGGTAGCCTAGTGGTTAAGACGCTGGGTTGCTGGTTGGGCGTGGTTCGGATTCCACGTTAAATTGTAGGTCTAAGGTGGAGTGAAAAGCTTGACCTTCGTCAGAATGAACAATTTGGGGGGAAGAAAAAACCAAGGTTAACCAAGGTTAAATTCTGTACCGATTGATCGATCGATCGATCGATTTGTAGTACGTGGTATTCCATACATTAAAACCAAGCTCCCCCTCTCCTATATTGTTAATTCGCAGCCATCCCCGACCTAAAAGAAAACATACATTTTAATCAACATTAAAAGTTCCTATGGTGCGCGACTTTTGCGTCACACTGTATATGTTAGTTAATATGGAAATTGAGGCATAAACATAAACTGACTGAAATTCAGGCAATGTGTCAAATTGGTGACACGCGCACAACTTAACCTTTCTGTTAATGCTGCATACGCATGCCCACTGGTATTTCCAAATACGTTGCCTAAAAATTTATGGCGCTGTTAGGTTTAATTAGTTAAGTAAATCGAGCATTTAACAAATCGCCTAAAATTTCAGTCAATTTATAATTGCCTAATTTTACATATTGACTGTAACAATTACTACAATGGCGAGATTCAGTGATGGAGAAAATGGTTGACTTTGATAATAATCATAAAATAAAACAATATAAATAGGGAAGTTGCCAATGGTGTCGCGCATCGGTCCGACGAATGTCGCGCATTTGACTTTTAAAAAAAGCTCCCCACAAAATACTGTTTCATTGAAAGAAATAAAATTCGTGCGAAGCATTACTTCTAGTGACGAAGTTAGTAGAACTTCTAGTAACTTCTAATCTAGAAGTAATGTTGTTTCCTCGAGCCTGCTCGCGGAAGGTTTGCGATTTCGGATACTTGTGGTTTTTGGTTCAGTTTGTGTTAGAGCAAGCCTGAGGTGGTACGAGTGTTACTGCGATTGATTCGAGGAAATTTGTGCTGCCTTGAGGAGGAAACAAGTTTGAGGGGCTTCTTCCTCCCGAAGAATCATGCACTTGGACTGATGATAAACGAACGAAAGTTGAACGAAGGTGAATGCGCAATTGGCTGTTCTTTTGACGAGGCTAACGCGGAGCATTGTTGCTTTCATTGGTGATGAGGCACGTACGGAAGACTCGTTAGTACATTGACCCCCCCCCCCCCCCCGTTTGCTTGCCAATGCTGCTGCGAGCTGCTCGTACCCTGAAACTTCATCTTGCTTCCACTTAAGCTGTAACTACGTCATATATATATATATAATGTGATCATTTTAATTGAGCACATTGTATACATATATATACATGGTAATACCGGAAAAGGGCGTCTTGTTTTAAGATTAGATTAAAAATTACTTCAATAATTTTGATACCAAATTTTAATTTTAATTTAAATTAAACAAAAATTTTACACCAACTTTTAATTTATTGATTTTTTATTATCTTCCTTTTTTTTTTTTTAACTGTTTTGGGTTCGATACGACACGTGCTGATATATATATATATATATATATATATATATATATATATATATATATATATATATATATATATATATATATTAATAATACACAGTGGCGCTCATAAGTATTCGTACAAAAAATATTTGTTATATTCGTCCTTATCTTTTGTATCATGCATTGGATAGTTATGAAGAGTTTACCGTTCGTTTGGACAAATTTAACAGATAGAAAGTTAGTTTAACTCCAATATATAATGTAAAACATCAAACAATTTAAGGAAAATATAAACAAGTTAAAATGCAAAAGTTTTCGTACATTTATTTTTAAAATTATTTAATACTTTGTGTGTGTGTGTGTGTGTGTGTGTGTGTGTGTGTGTGTGTGTGTACACCTTTTGCTTGAATGATTTCAGCGAGTCGTTTTGGGTATTTTTCAGTAAGGTTTCAACATCTCTCGGTAGAAATTTTAGTCCATTCTTCTAAAGAAAATTGTTGCAATTCATAATTCTTTTGCTGACATCATTTCGTGTTGCTCTTACTGTTATGCTTTGGATCATTATCTTGTTGTTGGACTCATTTACGACCAATTCGCAACTCTTGAAATGAAGACTATTTTTTTCTTCTAAAATTTCCTGATATTTCTTCGAATTCAAGATTCTATTGATGACAATGAGCTTTTCCGGACCAGAAGCACTAAAACATCCCCGAAGAAGCAAACCACCACCGCCACTACTACTACCATGTATAACCGTAGGAAGAGTTTATTTTGTTCTTGAATGCAGTATTTGATTTTTGACAAACATACCGTTACTCGTTGTTCTTGAATAACTCGATTTTGGTCTCGTCTGTCCAGAGAACTTTCTTCCAGAATGTAAATCAATCATTTTGATGATCCTTGGCGTACTTTAAACGAGCTTCTATGTCAGCTTTTCGTAGCGGAGGTTTTCTTCGTGCGACTCTTCCATATAGACCATTCTCAATGTAGGACGTGTATAGTAGAGGGAGGGACATCGATCTTAGTTACTCGTGGTTTCGCAGCATCCATTCTTTCAATCCATCTAGCTGTCTGAAATCTTGCAAGGTCGTCTACACCTTCAAGGTAGAGTTCTGATTGTTCGAAAGCGTTTCCATTTCTTTATAACTGCAGCAACCGTCGTAAATGGAATTCAAAGTGGTTGTTCTATCTTCCTATAACTCTTTCCAGACTCGTATGCAGCAATAACAGATCACTTAAGATCCATAGACGCCTCTTTACCACGACGACCCATTGCTTACTAATGGCTTATACACTCATCCATCTTCCATGAAGATTCAGAGAGAAAATTCTAAATTTCAGAATTGCCAACAGTCTCTAATCACCAAACAGCCAACTACTAATAAAAATTTAAATTCTTCAAGCCTAAGGTGGACGCACAAAGTATTAAATAATTTTGTGAATGAATGTACGAAAACTTTAGCATTTTAAATTTTTCTTCACTTTCCTTATTCTTTTCAATGAGATACCAGATAGATTGGCTCGAGTGCAGAGGGGTTAGTACAGAAAACGCCTCTGGACGCGAATCCGGTGTGTGTTCCCTACGTTGTTGAAATATATGCCAGGTTGTACAAACTTTTTTTCACCTTGTTGCGTGGTAGTAGCGTCCTCGCCCTCTCTCCGAGAGATTCCTGGTTCGAATTCTAGTTGGGGCATTTTTGCATTATAACCATAAAATTTTAAAATTTCTTCCTGAAATACGGAAACTGTTTCCAATTCTGTAGAAACGTCATTTTTTTTTTTTCTTAAATTATTATTTTTGTCCGCGCGAAGCCATAAATTAAAATAATATGGAATTCTATTTTGTATTTGACCGAATTTATATAATTAAAATGTTTCCACAAACATTTTGTTAATCTGCCAATGGATGGTCTAATTTTAGGTTTTTCCCCTTATTGCTAATTGAGGGTGATAAAGTGCCGCCTTGAGATAGGCCTAAATATCTCTCTCTCTCTCTCTCTCTCTCTCTCTCTCTCTCGGGTCTAAGGTGTTTCATTATTATTATTATTGGTTTGATTTTTGATTTTTTTCAACTGTGGATAAGTGAGGTCGAGTGAGAGAGAATTCATGGATATAGTGGGGTATTTTTTTTTGTGACGTAACACGGTACCTCGTAATATTAAAAAAATTATATACAAATCTACGAATATTCTTATTGTCGGAAAATAGATATGTTGGTCTTGATTAGGTTAAGTTAGGGAGTACCTCACTATTTAATGACAACAGAAAACACCGTTCGAGCTCTCCGTTGCATTCGAAACACTTATCACACCCTTCTCGGTTCGATGACATTAATATTAGGTTAGGTTAAGTTGGGTTAATACGATCTTTAGATATGAATTAGAAAAGGCTATACCTCGCCTATGCGGAGATGCGCACGCGTATATATATATATATATATATATTTATATATATATATATATATATATATGTATGTGTGTATTGCGTAGAATCTGGAGGAAAGAAAAGTTACCCTCATTTCTTTCATTTCCGAGGGGTTGATAGGCCTACCCTCCTTCCTCTTCCTTGTGCCCTCGGTTGCCCTCTTTCCTTACCCTCACTCACTGGGTATAACGACAGCCAATGCCCAGCCATTGATGATTATCAACAGCTGTTTTCGCGGAAGAAAATTCCAGATGAAAAATTCAAGTGCATCCACAATCTTAAGCACACGTAATAAGTGCGTGCGCACTCTTTAAAGCACGTAATAAATGCGTGCAGAATCATTGACAGGTAATAGGTGAATATATACTTTATTAACAACAGTGCTTTAAAAATAAATGAATTAATTATGCTATTTGCTTACTACAATTACGTTGGTATAAGCTTTGTATCATCTGTGGGCGTAGACAGTTTCAGGAAAGAATTGTAATACAAACGTGTACTACGACTTCTAAGAAACATGAAAAATTAATAATTGGTAAAATTGTTTTTATCTTTGGATAAATTGTTCTTTTTGGTGACTAATAAAATTTGTAAGAAAAAACGAGCCGCTATTATTACTAATTAGGTTTTTTTCCTCGAAATTTTATTTTTTTAGGCGAATTTTTTTACCCAAATTGTCTAGTCTTGTACGGAAGTTCTGAGAGATGGAATATAAGACTTTTGTAATTGACTGTATACAGGAATTCGTTTCATTAAGTTTTTTGTCCCTTTAAAAATAATTGGGAAATATGGATAACTTAAATAAAAAATATTTAATTTAAAAATTATTTGATTATAAAAGAATATTTGAATGCTTTTTCAAATTGGTTAATATCTTCATATTAAAAGTTTGGGTATTTGGGTATGCGTTTATACAAATAGGCCTGTACGATATATATACACCCTCTCAGATACCCATCTTACTGATGGTAATCTTTGTCCGCATGCAGGGATCTTACTCCATTAAGGTTGGCATTCCCTTGGCATCTAGAAAATACCCCCTTACAAAATATACAATAATACCCCTCTGTATAAAGAAATACCCCTCAATACTAATATATATATATATAAATTCCCTCATTCACTTAGGCCTAAATTTCCTCTTTATCAGCGTGTAGTCACTTCTGCGACTTTTCTAATAATAATCTGTGGGCACGTGCCCATTCAGGGAGTCTGTAAGGGTATGGGCATAGGATCACATCCTTAGGATTAGGTGTTGAGGGTGCACGTTTAACGTGAGGGAGTAATATCGTATATATATATATATATATATATATATATATATATATTATATATATATATATATATATATATACCGTCTGCCGAAAAAAAGGTTCACTCTAAAAACATTCATGGAATCAACATTTTTCAAACAATCGATATAAAACTTATACACGTAAAAGATACATAAAGCATACCTGTAAACCAAATTTCAGTTCGAAGCTATCAAAAATAACGATTTATTAAATATTTCTCTAATAATACTACAACTGATGCTCGACAAACTAAGCAAGAATCCTTTATTTCCATTTTCACTTTTGTAAATTCTAATATACGATTTTTTTTTTTTTTTGCAGGATTATTAAATATAGTGCATATGCCATTTTCAGAGGATAAGATTATTATAATTAAGCATTATAGACTAGAAGAGGCGTATGGACGAGCGAAACTACTATCCGAATTCCCCAACAAAGGATGGACTTTTGGTGGTCTGGGAAAGCTTCTAAAGAAAATTGACGAGATTGGGGATATCAAAAGAAGAGAGGGAAGTGGGCGACCAAAAACTGTTCGCATACGAGACAATATTGACGACGTTGAAGGACGTATATTAAGTCGGGAAAACCAGCCAGGAACCTATATGACACCAGCTCGCGTATCAAAATAGTTACAATTATCAGAAACTAGTGTGAGACGCATAATTAAACAAGATCTTCAACTAAAACCTTTCAAAAGCGTGCACGGGCAAAATATTACTCAAACTGATGAGCAGAAACGAGTTCAAAGATCAAAACAAATCTTACGGTAACGTGTGATAAACTTTCAAAGGCCTTTTTCAGTGATAAAAAGAGATTTCACTGTGGAGCCACCTCGGAACAGTCAAAATGACAGAGTTTACTCGCACGTCCAATGTAAGATGAAATACCTGAGAGCAGACTTTTGCAACCAGAAGTCATTTCTCAGCTAGTGTCATGGTGTCAGTTGGCATATCAAAGTTAGGAAAACATCCATTCATTTTATTGAGCCTGGTCTTTATTATCTTTTCAGCAAGACGGAGCAACGTCCCATACAGCAATAGCAAATGTGGAATACTTAAAAAATAATGTCTCAGAATTACTTGAACCCCAAAATTGGCCACTTAACAGTCTTGACTCGAACCCTGTTGACCATGAAATCTGGGGAAATTTGGCACAGAGAGTTTGCAGGAGTAGGGTGAGAAATGTTGATCACTCGCGTCAGCTTCTTGTAGAGAAGTGGGAAGAGATACCACAGGAGCAGATCGATCGAACCATTGATGAATTTCGTCCAAGATTGAAGAAAAATGTTGAAACAGAAGGGAAACGCATTGAACAATTTTTTTAATAGGAATTCCAAAAGAATAAACTGTTAATTTGATTTCTTTTGTAAACTTAGGATTTAAGTTCTGTTTCGAAATTCAAAATCCTTTTTTTATTTTCATGGTTTTTTAATGGAGGCATTTCTTATATTTTATAAATCTTATGATGTATTTTATAACTAAAATGAGAATAAAAATTTTATTACCAAAGTTTTACCACCTTTGTGGACTCTCAGAATTCAAAACTGCAGCGATGTTCACCAACAAAATTTGTTGAACATAAGCAATCCTCATTAAATCATTAATTTTGAAAATAATAATCTGAAAATTGGTGTACATATATACTATTTACATAGTTTTGCTCTGTATGAGTTTCAGTATGATTGGTTAATAAATGTTGATTTCATGGATGTTTTTAGAGTGAACCCCTTTTTTTGGCAGACGGTATATATATATATATATAAACAAAAAGGCAAACTTCACTATGAAGTTTGATATATATATATATATATATATATATATATATATATATATATATATATTACATGTGTACTCTGCCCCAAAGCTGTTTCATTTCCCTGTTCTGTACCCACATACAATGACCTGTTATTCATTTCATTCTGTGATAGGTGGGTGCGTCTCCTCAAATAACACTTGAACAGTACATAATACCCTCATAATACCCTTAGTTTCTCTATATCCATTGACTATTATTTAGTTATTTTTTTGAAAAGGGTGTCTATATAAAGCTGTACCCAAATAGGTCATAAGCGGAGTGGTAACGCGATAATGTCAATAAAAATCCACAAATAAATTCTGAAAAACTGCAGATTGAGATCGTGTGCGCGCGCGCGCGCGCACACAGTTTCGAAAAATATTCTCCAATAAACCAAAAGTTTCTGAAAAGTATAAAAAAATATACTTTTTAAGAAATATATATTCTTTTTATAAAATTATATATACAGGGTGCTTCAAAAAAAAAGTTACCACTTACATGGCGCTAATATGTCATTGCTTACCACTTAGTTTTTTTTTTTTAATGTAGGTATTTAAATTTGCCTTGTTTTAATGTAAACCCTGTAGCCATTTCCATTGAATGGGGTTCACTCATTAATCACACTCACAATCCCTGAAAAAACTTTATTATTAAAAAACAAACAAACACAAATACTTGCATAAACAAAAAACAAAAAAACTATAAGTGGTAAGCAATGACAAATTTGCGCCATATAAGTGGTAACATTTTTTTTGAAGCACCCTGTATATATATTTATATTTATAATATAGACCCTATATATATGGGATTGAACTGAGAATGGTCCCCTGAGGTTTCCTCATGATACACACAGACCGTGCATGGAACAAGAACTCTTCTGAGAAAATTAAATCCACTATAGTCCGAATAAATAATGGTGAATGACAAACACTATAGTTTTTTTTCTTTTTCACGATGTTAGCCCGACGTGGGCAACGGGTCACTCGCAAAGAGGTCCCAAAAATATAGCTTCCCTCACCAGCTATCTGCAAAGCAGATTAGGATCCAGCTTTGGGACAGGATCTAGGGTTTACAGCCACACCTAGCCTACTATATTCAGAACCTCAATATCAGCAAAAGACTCGTTGCATTCCACTATAGTGGATTTAATTTTCCCAGAAGAGTTCCTTGTTCCATGCATGGTCTGTATGTATCATATATATGTATATAATTCATTACTAATTGTAATAAATTTGGTCTTTTAAAATTTTTAGTCTTCAAAATTAATAAAATATCGAAAGAGAAACGAGAATATTTCCAATTAGTAATTTTTTGTGCTTTTGAACTTTTTTATTGGCAAATTTTTTGTCCAAAATTATATATATATATATACCTTACCTTACAACCTTACAAAGGTTCCGCGTGATGATTTCTCATTTCGCGAAGGTCAAGCTTGTCGCCCCTCCTCTCGAGTTGGCCTGGTGAAGTAGTGAGTTGGATTCTTGCGCTCTCCACCTCACATAGCCAGGTACGCCCGGCTCATCGGGGATTGTTCTGAGCCAGGCGTCTAGTCTTCTTTTGAAGATTTCCACTGCAACTCCCTTCGTGTTTCTTAGGTCTTTGGGCAACTGATTAAACAGTTTTGGTCCTCTCACTACAAAACTATTTTCTTTCAGGGTTAAGGATGTTCCCTGTCTCGCCTTCAATTTGGGAATACGACACAGTCTACCGCTTCTACTTTCCATCGTTGTTTGGGGAGTTATGGGATTCAGAGTAAGATTAGGGACTAGTTTCTCCATTATTTTCCAAGTGTAAATAATGTGTATCTCTCTCTTCTCCTTTCCAGTGAATATAGGTCTAGTTCTCGTAACCTTTCCCAGTAATTTAGTTCTTTGCACCCATTGATCTTGGCTGTGAAGCTTCTTTGGATCCCCTCCAGCTGTCTAATGTCTTCTTTTTTATATGGGGAAGTTAGGACCGAGCAGTATTCTAATTTGGGTATTATCAGGGTTTTCAGTAGAGGAATCATTACATTCCTATCCCTTCGTTTAAAAGTTCTCAATATCTGACCCGTTATTCTCTTTGCTCTGTTTACTGCTATCTTATTTTGTGTTTCAAATTTCGCATCATCTGTCATTACAACCCCTAAATCTTTTGCTCTGGAATTTCTCTGAATTTCCTGTCCATTTGGGGTATAATATTCCATGCACTTTAGGTCTTCTCTTTTCCATACCGTAATAGCTGAAATTTCTCGGTGTTAAACTTCATATTGTTGTCTTCAGTCCACTTGTAGATTTTGTTTATGTCGGTTTGTAGAGATCCTATGTCTTCTGGGTTTCTTATTTTTCTACTGATCTTTGTGTCATCCGCAAAGGATGTTACTGTGCTGTCTCTGTTAACGTCCTCATCTATGTCAGTTAGCATGATTATGAAGAGTAGTGGAGCTAATACTGTTCCTTGTGGTACTGAGCTGAGGACCTCTGATTCTGATGAAGATACTCCTTGTACTGTAACGACTTGCCTCCGCTCACTAAGGAAATTATATATCCATTTCCCTACTTTTCCTGTTATTCCCATATATTTCAGTTTATGTATTATGATTCCGTGGTCACACTTGTCGAACGCTTTAGCAAAGTCTGTGTATAGTACATCATATTTTTCATTACTTTCAAGTGAATCAATAATGTTGTTGTAGTGTTCCATTAGTTGTGATAGGCATGATCTGCCCGATCGAAACCCGTGTTGGTTATCATTGAATTTTTTCTGAGTTTCCAAAAAGTCATAGATTTTCTGTCTAACTATTCTTTCAAATATTTTAGTGAGATGAGATGTAAGCGACACTGGCCTATAGTTTTTGGCCTGGGATCGATCTCCTCCTTTATATATTGGGACTATGTTCGCGCTCTTCAGGATGCCCGGTATTTCTCCCGTGTCTAATGATCGTCTCCATATCCAGTATAGGGGCTCAGCGATTGCATTCTTGCAGTTTTTGATCAGTGTGGCATTCCATTTATCCGGTCCTGCCGCTGAGTGTGTTTTTAGTTTCCCTATGGCTTGTGTAATATCATCCGTCGTAAAGTCGAAATCCGTTATACTTTCCCCTTGTGGTTCTTCTTCAAAGAACGCGTTTCTATCGCAAATCAATTTGTCAGTTTTTGGGATACTGAAAGATGATTCATACTGAGCTTTTATATATATATGTTGGTTCTGCTTAAGTTAGTTTAGCGAGTACCTCACTATTTAAAGACTTGATACAAAAACCGTTCGAGCCCTCAATTACATCCGAGAATGACGGCTTAGAATTTTGACAGATCGAAAATATTTGAGGTTTTAAATTTCGCGTTTTTCGTGTTCACAATCCTTCAAGAAAAGCCAAATTTACTTTCTTATAAATAATAACCATTTCTGATGTCTTTTGGGGGCAACCTCTTTTCACCATACGTTGTCCACATTCGTTGTATCATTCCTGTATTAACCCATTAGTGCGCATTGGTAGAATTTCCTACCAACAAAATTGTTTGTCATTATTATTACATCACTTTCTCTTGTATTCACGTGATCTTCGGTATGAGTCATTGATATGACGCAATCTTTTAGATTCTTAAATCGATCCATTTTCAATGAATAAAATATTTCCTTTTAAAAGGAAATATAGAATATAAATAGAATATTTCCATTTAAAAGTAAATATTCTATTCATTGAAAATGGATCAATTTGAGAATCTAAAAGATTGCGTCATATCAATGACTCGTACCGAAGATCACGTGAATACAAGAGAAAGTGATGCAATAATAATGACAAACAATTTTGTTGGTAGGAAATTCTACCAATTCGCACTAATGGGTTAACTTCATCTTTCACTAAGTATTTTCATGTGTAGTGATGGTCTTTTAATTACGGTCTACGAAATTATGGTTCACTTTTGGCTGCATTTTGAGATTTTAGTTTTATCAGTGATATTAATATTGTAACTTAACAATATCTAAAATCTGCTTTTAACAAATTGGATTCTATCTCGTTCTGTTACTGGGGCCACATCCTAACACCACTTTCTCTTTCGATCAGCGAAGTTAATCGATGTTGGGTCTTTTCAGTTGTTGAATGGGTAACCGTCCTGCGCGTTTGCATGATGTTACCGACCTGTGGATGGTTCGGATACCACGTTACGAAGGAG
>JAJOZX010014684.1:0-67500 GCA_023014485.1 Bathynomus jamesi
TTTTCTCGAGGATAGCTTTCTTATTCAAGGTTGGGAACCTACGAGTTGGGCAGTATTTAGATTTAGTAATACTACGGATGGTAGGCTAATTACTGATCTTCAAGTGATAGAACCGTTCAGCAATGCGATCAAATATAGGTAGAGTTTGTCCTCTCAGTACGTCACTCGAACCAGCTAACTCGACTAAAATTCCTACTTCCAGCACGCAGACTTTAGTAACTTCGAAATAAATTGTCACACGTCAATTGGGAAACATAATGGTGAATTCCAATGCAAACTAATGTGGGAATCGTTCGAAACAGTATTTAGGACTATAATGAGGAATGTACCGTAAAAAATTAAGCGTGCGAAGTAAACAATAAGCCCTTGTCGTTTACTTCTAGAGTAGGAGACATTATAAAGAGTAGAGACAGGGCTTATAGGCTACATATGCGATAGAGCAATTTGTGGTTACGAAATAACTACATATCTCTAAGGCGTGAAGCGAAAAGTGTAATAAAAAAGTCCAAGTTGAAATCTCCATAGATTGTGACGGTAAAGAAAACCCCAAGCGATTCTTTCAATACGTCAATAATAGAAATCCAGTAAAAAGTGTCTTGGGGCCTTTGAAAAATGTAAACGGAGATCTAGTTTCTGAAACAAGGAATGGCTACCTTGCTAAAACGAATTTTTTACGTCAGTTTTTACTATAGAAGATGTAACGAATATCCCTACGGTCATAGACATAATACCTTTTGATAATGGTAATATTTTGGATAATATAGTGGTTAGTGAAAGGGTGGTAATGCGCTATATTGATAAAATGAAAACGCGTAAATCACCGGGGCCGGATTCCATATATCCCATACAACTAAAAGAATTAAAAGATAGCATTGTTGTTCCGCTAACAAAGATTTTTAATGCGTCTATTTCTGAAGGGTGCGTACCAGATAATTTCAAGTTAGCAAAAGACTCATTGAAAAAACTAAGGCTCATGGAATCAGGGGTAGTGATAAATTGGCTAGAAGAGTGTTGCGAGGTAGGAAACAGAGGGTGGTCGTTGATGGAGCGGAGTCGTGTTGGGCTAATGTAGCGAGTGCGTTCCTCAGGGTTCTGTATTGGGCCCCTTACTTTTTCTTATATATTAACGATTTTAGATGTCGGCCTAGTCATACAGTTTCAAAATTTGCGGATGACCGAACTGGGTGGTAGGGCGATTAATGACGAAGATAGAGGTAAAATCCAGGAAGATCTGAATAAATCGTTGATTGGTCATCACATGGCAAATGAGATTTAACGTTGATAAGTGCAAAATTTTGCATATAGTTCGCGTAACGGTAATTTTGCGTATATTATGTCAGGAAAGATTTAACAAGCGTAGAGCAGGAAAAAGATTTAGGAGTTATAGTCACTGGTGATTTAAAAGTTAGCGAAACAAAGTACAGCAGCGGTCAATAAGGCGAACAAAGTGTAAGGTTTTATAGCTCGAAATTTTGAGTACAAATCGCGCGATATTATAGTTCCACTTTATAAATCGTTAGTTAGATCCCATTTGGAGTACGTGGTTCAATTTTGGAATCAGCATATGCGCAAAGATATACACAAAATCGAAAGAGTTCAAAGACGAGCAACTAAGATGATTCCGTCGCTTAGGTCAAAGTCGTACGAGAATAGGCTTAAAGAGTTAAAATTGACAACACTCGAGACTAGGAGGCTAAGGGGTGATCTAATCCAGGTTCTCAAAATTATGAATGGGTTCGATAACGTAGATAGAGATAGCTTTTTCGAAATATCTCAATATAATAGGACTAGAAATAACGAATGTAAGTTGACAAGTAGAAAGTTCGAGACAGCAGTTGCCCAAAACATTTTTACGCATGAATAGTAAATAGCTGGAATAGTTTGCCGGTAGAAGTAATTAGTAGCACGTCTATAAACATGTTTAAAAATCGATTAGACGCATATGTTGATAGATTGGGTATCGTTTAAGGTAGTAAAATTAAGGCTTTGTGGTGATAGATCCCACAGCTCAACACAAGTGTTGTGGGATATAGGGAGGCAGCATCTTGGGTTAGGGGATACTCTCTGTCCTTACACACCCCATTTAAAGAGATCCCTCTGCCGAGCGGTGCCCCCCCATATTACTGTGAGGTATTGAAAAACTCATGATCTTCACTTGCCCCACAAACACCTTTAAATGGGAGACCCAAAATGGGTGCACACACATTTCTACATTACTGTACAGTCTTTACAGCCACACCTACACCTTCCCTCCTAAGTGATGTACATATATGGTTGTAAATTTTGACTTGGTCCGCAATCGATATGGACCGTGACTTATTTTTGGTTGGCGAGGTACTAGTATTGATGGATACCGTAATGAAATTCACTGGATTCTTTGGATCTGATATATTTGCATGTCCGTTATAAATAGATATAGAGTGTAACATATTGTTGACAGTAGTCTATTATGACTTGATCCTCTGGATCCAGAGATTCTATCTTTAGTTTTAAATCGATAATTAATTAGTTTTTAATTGATAATTATTTAGTTTTGAAAAAATTGGTCGTTGCCAATGTACAAGCAGTTGTTACATAAATTTCTTATGTTCTTGTGGTTCGGAACCCACGTAAAATTGTAGGTCCCCTCCGCCACCACGGAGGACATACACAATACACGATTACGAACACAGTTAGGTAGACCAGCCATGAGTGGATCCTAGGGTCTTTGTTGGTCTGAAACATTATAACATTATAATATATATATATATATTAGGGTGGTCCACAGAATGGGGTAAAAAATCGAAGTTCAATTTTCTTTCCTCCCAGGCTATAATCTGGTTTCTTTTAGCTAAACAATATTTTAGTAAAATTTAAGGCAAATCGAATAACATTTAGGGGTGGCTCAAAGCTGTTTTTTGTATACCATTATGCCCTTTATTAATATAGTGAATAATTAAACGAAACATTATTTACAGATACATTAACTAATGATTATTTTTCTTTCAGATAGATTTATTAAATTTACAGGTTTTGCAATGTCAAATAAATGTACATTTTACTTAATGAAAAGTCAGAGGAAACAATCACTGGAGCCAAGCTGCCTTCCCGTGGCCAGGTCCTCCGCATGTTCCTCCACCATCATCAAGTCTTGAAGAAGGAGATCAAACCTAGTTCAGAAGCTGTTTTTGAAGAATTGCGTCTCTTCTGGGAGAGAGCCCGAATCCCTACTCAAAGGAAAGACCACATTCTTCACAAAATTCAGGCTCTACACTTGGAGTGGAAAGCGATTAAGAAGAATGCTGGGAGGAAAAGCAACTCTCAGTTAGAAAAAGAAAACCTTTCAGGAAGAAATGGAGAACCTATTTGATGTCGCCCATGCTGATGCCTTTACCTTAATCAAAAATGAAAGACCGGCAGTTCTTGATCCAACAAAGGGAAGCGGGACGAGTGGGATCAATGGTCTCTGCAGATATGGTGACTGACAAGGCAGAAAAGAGAGCTGCTGAGAAGCAAATGAATTGGTAAATAGGAAGCGGAAAGCTGAAGAGAAAATATGCTGCTTCACAGAAGTTATGTTAGATCAGGGAAGTTCTTCTTCTGAGTCTTTATGTGAGTCAGAAAGAGAAGATGAAGATTATCTTATTAATCCCCCATCTACCAGCGGACCAACTCCACCAAAGAAAAAGGCAGCAAAGAATATCATATCTCCTGAATTGGCTGCTGCTCTGGACAGGACTGGCATCAGTGACAGGAGGGCCACCTTTGTATTAGCTGAAACTGCATCTAGCCTTGGTCAAGATCTTTCAGAGGTGAACATCTCTCGTTCTTCAATCAAAAGGCACCGAGAGAGGCATCGAAGGCAAATAACCCATGCCATTAAAGCTAGCTTTAGTCCAAGTATTTCGATTGTCCACTGGGATGGAAGTTGATCCCTAATCTACTTGCCAAGAATGAAAAGGTAGACAGACTCCCAGTCCTTGTCTCTTCAGTTGAATCAGGTGATTCAAAACTGCTTGGTGTTCCCAAACTACCAAGTGGAACAGGGAAGCTCAATCAGCTGCAGTGTATAATCTTCTTTCCGAATGGAACATAGATAAGTCAATATCGGAATGTTATCAGATACTACAGCATCAAATACAGGAACAACAGGGGAGCATGCGTTCTTCTGGAACAGAAACTTGGTCGACCACTCTTCTATTTTGCCTGTAGGCATCATTGCATGGAAGTCATGTATGGAGGAGTGTTTGAAGCAGTCCATGGTTCATCTTCTGCCCCTGAGCCACTTTTGTTCAAAAGGTTCCAATCTATGTGGGACTACATTGATTTAAAAACCTTCTCTACATCACAGGATGATGATGAGATGAAGGAGCAAGTTGATCCTTTCAGAAATGAAATAATTGCCTTTGCCAAAGACATCTGGCCACTGGAAATTTTCGAGATGACTATAAAGAGTTTTTGGAACTTTCTTTGATCTTTCTTGGTGAAAAAATTGAAAGTTACACATTCAAACGTCCTGCTGGCACGCACTATGCAAGGTGGATGGCTAAAGTTATCTATGCCATCAAAATGTGGCTTTTTCAAAATCAAATCACCCTGACTCCTCGAGAGAAGAAGGACCTGAAAACCCTTACCCTTTTTGGAGTCCTAATCTACTTAAAAAGCTGGATCACTGCTCCTATTCCATCACAAGCTCCGAAGAATGATCTGGATCTTATCCAAAAGTTAAAGGACTATCATGACCAGAAAGTGGCCAAAGCAGCTCTCAAGAAATTTGAAAACCACCTATGGTACTTATCAGAAGAGCTGGTGGCCCTTGCTCTCTTCGATCAAACTGTTGCACCAGACACCAAGGGAATCATGGTCCAGTGTATGAGGGAAAAGGAGGGGTCATTAGACTTCTCAAAGAGAAGAAGACTCAAGGAATGCAAAGCAACACTGAAATTAGAAACTCTTGCACAAAGAACTCATTAAAGCTTCTTAAGGCCCTACCGATCAATATTAGTTTTCTTGATGATGACCCCAGCACCTGGGAGGAGAATGAAAACTTCCAAGAAGCTAAAAGAATCATAGGAAACATCAAAGTAGTTAATGATCATGCTGAAAGGGCAGCAGCTCTCATTCAGACCTTCAGCGGAACTCTGACGAAAGGAGAAGATCAACTCCAGTTTCTCTTAAGTGTGGTGGATGAGCACCGAAAGAGGTTTCCTGATTCTAACAAGTCCACAATCTTAGCTGGGCAACAATGAGTGGCCTGGTCAGCCATGATACCCCCACCAACAAGCGGATAATACCCATATATATGGGGGGGGGTACCAGAAGCCATGAATGTGGGCTTCTGGGGGTAGTTGAGCCATCTCTAAATATTAACCGATTGAACCCAAATTTTGCTGAGAGAAGTTTTTTGGGAAAAGGAACCTAATGAAACCCTGGGAGGAAGAATTTAAAATACTTCCATTTTGTGGACCACCCTAATATATATATATATATATATATATATATACATATACATGTATAATATATACATTGTAATATATATATACATTACAATATATATATATATATATATATATATATATATATATATATATATATATATATATAGTACTTGTCAGATGAATTATTGTACGGTAGGCCTTTTGGTGGTGTTGCTTTCGTAATAAGGAAAAATTTGTCAAAAGAAATAAAAAATTTAACAAGCAATAATGTAAGGTTGTTAGGCATTGAATTGCAAGTGAACAATGATTGCATATTAATTGTGAACTGCTATTTACTAGTGATGTAGCGGATGTCATTTTTTCCACATCCGCGGATGAGGATGTTTGGTTTCAACATCCGCGGATGCGGATGCGGATGTCTACATTTTCGTTATTTTTTAGGATATATTCGAGATTTGTTGTGTTTAACGTATATAATAAGTTATTATATAGAGAGAGCTGTAGCTATAATGTAGTATAATTAATTGTACAATAATTGCTGTACTTTTCCCTGAACATATAAAATAATAGCAAGCATCTAACTAATATAGAAATCAATTAGTGAATTCGTCTGCAAATAAATTCGTTATATTTTGTTGAGTTTCAGCCACAATTAGAAACCATAATTGTGTTACCCGACCTCTTTCCCCAACCTCCACCCTTATAGAAAGAGATCTTTAATTAGCTTGATAACTATTTAATTAAGTTTAAAGTTTTATTAGGCATATTTATAAATGAGTAATTAAAATAAAGTAAACTAAGATGTTCATCGTTTAATATTCAAACTTAATTATAGGAAGGTTATGCTTAAGGAACATTAATTTTTCTGCCTTTTCTGCTGCCAGTCTGTTTCTCTTTTCATCATATATTAATCCAGCACTGCTAAATAATCTCTCGCTTGGTACGCTTGTTGGAGGACGTGCTAAATGTTTCCTTGCAAGTTTACTCAAGTATGGATAGATATTCTGCGTATTTTTCCACCAACTAATAGGATTGTCACATGCAGCCAGGCGTTTTTCTTGGTGATAGCTCTCGATCATTTTTACTACATCTTTTGACATCGCGTAGGTCTCGTCATCGCTGCTTGACTCAAGAAACTGAGAGAGAGATTCTGTGATAGATTTGCTTGTTGAAGGTGTTGGTTCTGTCACTGAAACTTTTATTCTTTTGGTGGGTGGCGAAGCGACAGATTCAAGAGATTGAAGCTCTTCAACTGCTTTGCCAAGTGATGATTTAACTCGTTCTAATGTACTAGGTGAAAATAACTTAGCTTTGTAACGTGGATCTAAGTAGGTTGCAAGAGAGTAACTTCATACAAGAACAGCCTCTCGTCTTGTCGCTTGCATCACTTTTGCGCACAATGAACTAGTTCTATTAATATAGTAGAATTTGATAATTTCCGCTTATTAATAACGTTTTATCTCAACGGTCCACATCCGCACGACATCCGCAGTCCAAAGTGCGGATGCGGGTGCGGATGCGGATGCGAGAAAATGTGCGGATGTTCCGCGGATGCGGATGCGGATGTGACCTACATCACTACTATTTACCATACAATAACGGCAGTAATCTAGATGAATACATTGATTTGGTGTTCAAAATTAAGTCATTATCAGATAACCTCAAATATTCTCACTGTACAGGGTGTCCCAGAATTAACTATCTATTTCAATGAAATAGGACAAATTTTTTAAAAACACACTTTTATTTATGTTTATCATGTTTAATGTGTTAAAAATGTATAAATTTCTAAATTTTTTTCATAATTTTATTTTCAAAATTTTTTAATTATCTGGTCCAATGAAAGACCGTCTGAAGTCATAGAATGGCAAAGAGACTCTCCAAAAGTTAACGTGTGGCTTGGAATGACCAAATCCAAAATTTATGGCCCATTCTTCTTTGCGGGAGCAACTGTAACAGGTACCGTCTACCTTGATATGCTTCAGCAGTTTCTCGAACCACAGCTTCTTGATGATGGCATTCTTGATAATGTTGTGTTTCAACAAGATGGAGCACCATAAATTTTGGATTTGGTCATTCCAAGCCACACGTTAACTTTTGGAGAGTCTCTTTGCCATTCTATGACTTCAGCCGGTCTTTCATTGGACCAGAAAATGAAAAAATCATGAAAATAAAATTATGAAAAAAATTTAGAAATTTATACATTTTTAACACATATTAAACATGATAAACATAAATAAAAGTGTGTTTTTAAAAAATTTGTCCGATTTCATTGAAATAGATAGTTAATTCTGGGACACCCTGTATAATAATGGGGGACTTTAATGCGCATGTGAACTCGGAATTCTTTGTACAATTAGGTAACATGTGTGAGTCGGACACATTAAGTATAAGTGATGTAGATGTATTAGGGAAAACCAGTGGTAATTTTACATACGTTAGTGATATGAGTGGTACCACCAGGAGGAGTGATTATTGTCTCACTAGTAATAATCTAAAGGATCGAATTGTTAGAGTTCATATTCTGCATGATTTCCTTCTTTCTGATCATAGACCCTTAGAAATATTAATTAACTTTACCTATTTATGCGCAACACAACTTAACAAGAACTCGATAGGTAAGAATAATCGCTTCGATTGGTCCAATGTTAATATGCAACAGAGAATAAAATACAAAGATAGAACAATTCACCTCTTTAATAATTTAGAAATTTTGCATCTTGCCTGTAGTAATCCTTGCTCAAATGATTCTCACTCTAAGCTCATAGATAGGTATTATAGTAAGATAATATCCATGTTAAGAGAAGCAGGAAGCCCCCTGATTAAATCTTACAACTATCATACTAAGATTATTCCTGGATGGAATGATTTCATTGCCCCCTGAAGAGGGAATCAAAAGACGCCTATGATTTTTGGTGCTTTCATGGTAGACCCAGATTAGCACCAGTATACATGAATATGTGTAGAAGTAGGGGTCAGTATAAGACGGCTATAAGACGATATGAACAGGAAGAAGAGTCTATTCGAGCATCAAAAGCCTGTGAAACTCGCCTAAATAACGATAATAACAAATTTTGGAATTTGTTATATCTCTGCAGAGTTCATGAGGGTATATATCTTGCCCATGGTAAAAAATCAGTTCGGAGACATTCTGTCCAGCAATAATTACAGGCCTGTTGTCGCTTCCTGCTTCTCGAAACTACTAGAAAAACTCTTGTCACTCCGATTAAATGATTTCCTATGGACATCTCTTAATTAGTTTGGTTTTAAAAGGTCCCACTCAACTGACCTGAGTATCTGTGTACTTAAAGAAACAATATCTAAATACAGTGACAGTAATTCAACTATTTATAGCTGTTTCCTAGATAAAAGTAAGGCATATGATAGGGTGAACCACAATATTTTATTGAAAAACTAGAAGACAGAAAGGTTCCCATGTATATATTAAACGTATTGAAATATTGGTATTCCCATCAATCTTTCACCGTTAGGTGGGGCAATGTACTATCCGAGTGTTTTGGCTCCTCTTGCAGGGGTGAGACAAGGCTCCTTGCTCTCCCCTGTGCTGTTTAATGCGTATATTGACGGATTAATTGCTTCACTTAATGAGGCAACAGTGGGATGTTGTATAGATAACACATGGATAAATAACTTAGTTTATGCCGCTGATATGGTGTTAATAAGTCCCTTTGTTAAAGGTCTGGATCGGCTACTAAAAGTCTGCGAAGTGTATTCGCAGAAACATGATATTCTTTTTAATGTTACAAAAAACTAAGGTTATGCAATTTCATCCTAAAAGCTGTAATCAGCCAGCTGATATAAGGTTTAAAATGAAAGATGAAGTAATTGAGGAAGTACAAGAGTTTAAGTATTTGGGTCAAACTATTACCAACTCCTTCAGTGAAGACTCGGATATAAGAAAATCTCGGAGCCTGTGTGCTAAAGCGAATATGACCATGAGGAACTTTCGGTTTTGTTCAAGTGAAGTTAAAGACACTCTCTTTCGTACTTTCTGTAGTAATATATACGGACAGCAACTGTGGGTGAATTATAAAAAAAGGTTTTGGCAGAACCCTAAATTTGCTCTACAACAGGTCTTTTAGACTCTTACATAAATTACCTCCGAGATGCTCAGCTTCGCAAATGTTTGCTACCCGCAGTATCCTGAGCTTCCCGGAGGAAACAAGACGTGCTCAATACAGTCTAATGCAAAGAATTAAAAAATCAACCAACCCGATTATCCAAGCTATCCATGAGTCCTGCCATTTATCCTCTAAGCTATGGAATTCTTGGTACGAAAACGTCTGTCTGTAGCTCCACTTAACTTCGACATTACAGTATTATTTCTAATCAATTGTATACATTTCTATCCTTAGTATATGAACTGTCATTGTATTAATAATATTTATCATATGGACTATAGTCTGCCAATAAACCTTTTCATTTTCATTTCATTTTCATTTTCATATATATATTAAGCACTATTTCAATAGAACAATGAATTCATATTCTAGCATTATAATTTTGCATTAGCATTATATGTGATTGCTTAACTTTCAAAGCATCTTGCTTAGCATATAGTGAGATATGGTGTGAGAGCCAGCTTCAAGAGATATCATTACCAATTGAAAACTTACGCGGGCAAGGTTATGATAATGGAAGCAACATGAAGGGAAAAGGCAATGGCTTGCAACGGAGAATTTTGGATGTGAATCCACGAGCATTGTTTGTTCCTTGCAGTGCACATTCACTAAATTTGTTTGTGAATGACGCTTGCAAGAATTGCTTCGAAGCAACAGCACTTTTTGACTTAGTACAACGTATTTATGTCTATTTCTCAGCTTCCACGCATCGTTGGGAAGTGTTAATACGCCACGTTCCAAACCTTACGGTGAAACCATTAAGTGATACAAGGTGGGAAAGTCGAATTGAGGCGCTGAAACCTCTTCGTTATGAGCTAGGTGATGTTTACGACTCGCTGATTGAAATATTCGAGGACGTTACCCGAACGGGATCTTCTAGAAATAGTTCACGAGTAGATGCAAGAGCTCTGGCAAAGGCTATTCGCAGTTTCAAGTTTGTTGTTTCCTTCGTCGTGTGGTATGACATTCTGTTTGAGGTAAACCTTACCAGCAATCGACTTCAAGCAAAGTAATTTGATGTACATGATGCATTGAGTAAATTGAAGGAAACAAAGATGTATCTAGTAGAAGCCAGAAGTGAGAAAGGATTTGAAAACAAACTGGTAGATGCACGTGAACTGGCTGAGGAGTTAGATATAGTGGCACAGTTTGAGCCAGAACCGGTTTATATCAGGAGAAAGAAGAAACAATTCGCATATGAAGCAGACGATGAGCCTGTCCAGAATCCGAAAGATAGATTCAGAGTGAACTTTTATTTTGCAGTCCTTAACACCTCAATACAGTCGATTGATGACAGATTCACTCAGCTGTATCATATTAGTTCGGTGTTTGGCTTCCTATACAATATTAACAATTTACGGAATGATACACCAAATAAAATTATGGAACACTGCGTGAAGCTTGAGGAAGCATTACAGCATGGAAACTCAAAAGACATCGATGCTATAGATTTGTGTGATGAATTGCAAGCACTTGCACGACGTGTGTCAAATAATTCATCACCCAAAGATTTCATTCATTATATTTGCCAAAATACTCTTACAGATAGTGTCCCTAACGTATGCATTGCACTCCAATACTCTTAACCCTACCAGTTTCCGTAGGCAGTGGCGAACGCAGTGTTTCCAAACTGAAACTAATTAAAACATAATTCGTTCTTCAGTAGCGCAAGAAAGACTCATTGGGCTAGCTATGCTATCGATAGAACACGACATCGCACAAAGAATGGACTGCAAGAAACTCGTTTCTGGTTTCGCAAAGCAGAAATCGCGAAAAGTTAAATTTTAGTTTGTAATCTGGATGTTTATTTATATAAATAACACTATTTTGTTTATGATATATTTATTTTGTTTGTTTATATTAATAAAATGATATGTTGTAATTTTCACGTTATTGTTGTACAGGGGCGGGGAGGCACAAATTACACGGTTCGCCTAGGGCAGCATATAGCCTAGCGCCGGCCCTGGATATAGGGGGTTAATTAGGTCCCTGAAGGCAAGGTCAGATAGGTCTTTAGTTCCAGGTATTACCCCTAGGCACGGTTCAAATTTTAGGATTACGTCAAAAACTATTTTTGAACACTAAACGAGAAGAGATTTGTGCTCAGGAAAATGTACCCTTCGTAAAGTTGTGGTCAGAATTTAGTGATCCTAGACTTTTTATAAAAGATGGGGGGTGCATTTCAATGAAATAGGGAATGCTAGGCTAAGTAGGTTAATCGATGAGAACGTTCGAAAGCTGTATAGGTCGAAGCCCTCTTTAAACGATGTGGGATCAGGAAACGCCGGTCCGACGTGAAAAATAGTTTAAAACGCCGATCTGTGTTAAAAAATAATTTAAACGTCTTTTATTGTAGTGCTCGTAGTATTAGAAATAAATTGAACGAATTTAAGGCGATAATTTATTTCAGGAACTACGATATAGTTGCTATAACCGAAACGTGGTTAAATATTCGGAACTTCTTGGGGGAACTTGATATAGCGGGTTTTAAACTTTTTACTAGTGATAGGTTACATAGGATTGGTGGCGGCGTTTTGTTGTACATTCGTAATTCCCTTAGAGCTATCGAGGTTAAGAGATTTTCCGGCAGCAATTAATGCGATATACGTTGAAGTTAGGGGGTGTAGTATTAGCTTTAATTTCGCTGTTGTTTATAGACCTCCCGTTCAACCCCTCGACACCGATATTAGATTTTCCACACTTCTTGGTAACTTTATTAATAATCGGGATAGTATAGTTGTCGAAGACTTTAACTGCACTAACGTCAATTACAAGATTTTTACTGGTAATGAGGAGGTTTTCAGACTGATTGAGTACATGGAAGATAATTTCTTAAGACAGATGGTTACCGAACCAACGAGCGGTGACAATATTTTAGACATGGTGATGAAGAACTACGAAAATATAGTTTGGAAGTAGGTGAGAGTTTGGGATGTAATGATCACCAAATTATTAGGTTTAAGCTATTCATAGGAAAGAGTAAGGCTAGTAACGTAATAGAAGTCCCTGATTTTCATAGGGCTAATTTTGATAGTTTTGTGGATAGGATGAGAATAGTGGACTGGGATAATTTATTTATGGGTAATGACGCAAATTTTTATTGGGAAGCGTTTAAAGAAAGTTTTTTTGAATATCGAAAGGGAGTTTATTCCGCATAGGCCCAAGCGCGCTAGTAATCATGTACGTCTAAGTGGTGGACTAGGGAAATAGATGAGTTCATAAACGAGCGTGACAGAGCGTATAGACTTAATAAGCGCAATGGCACGGTAGCTAACTTTAATAGATATATCGAGCTTAGACGTCAGGTTAAAAGATCTGTTAGGAATGCTAAGCGTAATTCAGAGATACTTATAGCTGCGGGGATAGTAAACATAATCGTAAGCCGATAAAAGATAACATAGGCCCTCTAGTGGATGCTAACGTCGCTTTGGTTTCCGACTCTCAGGCGATGGCGGATATTTTTAACAACTTTTTTGCGACAGTTTTTACCGTAGAAGACTCAAATAATGTCCCCGACGTGGACGATATCGTTCCATTTAGTAGCGAGACTATTTTGAATGAAATAACTCTTTACGAGGGTGAGATTCCTCATTATATCGATACGCTAAGAGTTACCAAAGCTCCAGGCCCTGACGCGCTTTATCCTAGACATTTGAAAGATTTAAAAGACGTTATCGTAGGCCCGTTAACAAAAGCTTTTAATAAGTTACTGGAAGCGGGATTATTCCTGAAGACTTCAAATTAGGTAACATTATGCCCATTTATAAAAATGGCGACCGCACAGTAGCTAACAATTATAGGCCTATTAGCTTAACAACTGTCGGTAAACTTTTGGAATCCGTAGTTCGGGATCGTATCGTCGATCACTGAGAAAGTCGCGATTTGATTAATAATAGTCAGCATGGGTTTCGACGCCATAAATTTTGTTTAGCAAATTTGTTAGAGCTTTATAACGAAATAGTGCGCGAATACGATAGGCATAGAGCGGCTGATGTTATTTATTTAGACTTTAAAAAAGCGTTCGATACAGTTCTGCATAGAGGATTAATTGCGAAGGTTAAAGGGCACGGTATACGCGATCAGGTAGCTAACTGGTTAGAGGAATGGCTTCGTGCCAGGAAACATCGGGATGGTTGGATGTAGGTAGCGGTGTCCCTCAGGGTTCAATGTTAGGCCCATTGCTATTCGTAATCTACATTAACGACATAGATGTAAGCTTGACCAGTAACGTGTAAAAATTCGCGGACGATACTGAAATAGGCGATAAAGTTCTTAACGTGGACGAAAGAAATAGACTCCAAGACGATGTAAATAGGATTATGGAGTGGACGGATAAGTGGAAGTTGCAATTTAACTTAGACAAATGTAAAGTTTTCCATATAGGTTCTCGTAACAACAATTACACGTACACGATTGATAATAGACAGTTAGCGAACGTTGACGAGGAAGTAGATTTAGGCGTACGCGTATCTAAGGATTTAAAAGTTAGGAACCAGTGCCTGAAGTCTTGCGCAAAAGCTAGTAGGATGTGAGGCTTCATAGCGCGTAATTTCGAATTTAAATCGAAGAATATTATATTGCCCTTTTACAAGTACCTAGTCAGGCCTCATTTAGAATATGCCTTCAGTTTTGGTGCCCGTATTTGCGTGAGCATATTGATAGTTTAGAAAGGGTTCAGCGACGCGCCACGAAACTAATCCCGTCACTACGCAACAAGTCTTACGAAGATAGAATTAAAGAGTTAGACTTGCATTCACTCAAAACTAGGAGATTAAGGGGGGGGGGGAGGAGCTTATTGAAGTTTTCAAAATCATTAATAAAATCGATAACGTAAATTTTGACAAACTGTTCACTTTCAATAATAGCAATACTCGCAATAATGGATTTAAAATGCGTGGCAGACGTTTCATTACTAACACCGCTAAAAACTTTACGTTTAAAGTAATTGATAAATGGAATAATCTTCCCGCGTCCGTCGTGAGCTCTACCAGCGTTAATATGTTTAAAAACCGTTTAGATAGGCATTTTAAAAATATTAACGTCGTTTAAAATAAAACAATTAGCAAAAGGAGCTCTTGGGGTAATGGTAGAGGTATGAGTCTGTTGACGATTAATGCCAGCTTGTGACATGCCAGCTTGTGACATGCTAGCGTGTGATATGCCAGCAAATTAAATTATATTAAAAAAAAAATTAGACTAACACGAACTCTAGATGTAGCTCGTAACGTAAACTAACCCACTTTTTGTTATACTCTTTATATGGTTTTTTTTTTTTGGTTTTTTCTTATTCTCTCTTTACTTGCATGTCTGTAGTTTGCATGGTATGACAGTGTTTGAGTTAAGACTGTGTTTGCATGGTTTGTAAGCGTTCTTATTTTACTACTATTGATCTTTCACCCCTTTCCTATTCTCTTCGACTATTTTTCCGACTTGTCGGCAGTGGCCGGCGGATGATGATGGTGAGTCTCTCTCTCTTTTTCTGAATGAGTGTTAACACACGAATGATAGGTTTTGCTACTTACTTAACCCCTTATTCTCTTCTTTTAACCCCGTACTTTCTTCTTTCTCTCGGGCTAACCTTAGAGTGGATCTTAGAGTCTTTGTTAGCCTTAGCTTCTGTAGATCTGTAGAAATGTATTGCATTTCGAATAAAAATGATTCTCTTCATTCAACGCAAGAATATCTATTTCTCAGGATTTATTTTTAGTTCGGTCTACGTCGTGCCAATGTCGTAACATCGTCTAACGCAGATCAGTGTAGTTAAAGCGACACTGGGTCTGGAGAGTGGTTAGATAGTGGCTGTCCTCTGCATCCAGATTATATAGCGATTTGTGGTTCGGATCCCACGTAAAGCTGTAGGTCCTCTCCGTCATGTGGCCTTAAATGTTACAAATGGGGTTAAAATATAACCTAACCAAACAATATTTTTAGTTCACCTAAACTTAAAATATTTCGTATTCTCAAACTGGAACCAATATTACCTTTAAAATTTAACGTCATCCATTTAGGAACCAATTTTATTGAACTTTCTTGAGAGATGTGAAGGCGACTCTTTCTTTTGACCATATATGTTGTTTGTCTATAATTTGTATAAATTCAAAACAAGGAAAATTTTCAGCACTCGTCTATTACCATTTAAAAACATTTGGGATGAAAAGTGCCGAAAACACTTAGAAACAGACAAATCCATCGTGTGAGAAAATTTTTTCTTTTACTGTTCTATGGAATCTCACCGAGTACGATCCTTACAAAGAAAGTGGCAATAATAGTTTATTACGAAAGATAATGTAAAAACTTCTTTCCAGCTGAAATAGTGAAGTCTTTTCTAAGGTTCTTGGCACCAAAATGGAGTCTATTTTGGCATACCGTTAATGGCTTTCTTCTTTATGGGCTTCTTTGCAATCATTTTGAAGTATATGCGTTTATAGGAGATAAAAATTCATGTATTTTGGAAAAAATTATAAGACACGCTTTTGCCTTTTACGATATCAAGATCTTTACCAAATTTGTATGGTCCTGCTCTATATTTTTTTTTTCTCAAGGAATAAATTACTAGTACATATTACTCGTAATTACTAGTAAACAATATATATATACTGTGTGTATATATATATATATATACTGTATATATATTCTATTTTATATATTATATTTTATACAGGGTGTTTCAGGAGGAAAGGTCAATACTTCGGGAGGTGATAGTATCGGTCATTGTGAGAAAAAAAGTTCATATGAACATGTGTCTAATTCTGAATGGTTACGGAGATAGATCTGTTTGAATCTGATGCGCGCGCAGCTCTTCCTCCCCCCCCCCACGGGGTGGTCCTATTCAATGGCCACCAAGGTCTCCAGACCTCTCTGTTAGAGAAAAAGAAAGGTGGATACACGAGACGAATTGCTCGCGCGCATTTTGGATGCTGCTGCCCGCATAAAGGAACGTCAAGATCAACTCAGACGGACAACACGCGATCTTCGCACACGAGTTGCAAAATGCATTGAGGTTGACGGTGGGATTTTCGAAAACATATTGTAAACTGTAACAAATTTGTCATTTCTGTATCTGATACCATTCAAAATGCCAATGTTTAAACATTAAATGTTAGAAACAGTAATTGGTTTCTCTTTCTTGATTACCATTAACAATGCTTTTGTATTTGTAGTTTCAAACAGCTCTATCTCCGTAACCATTCAGAATTAGACATGTTCATATGAACTTTTTTTCTCACAATGACCGATACTATCACCTCCCTAAGTATTGACCTTTCCTCCTGAAACACCCTGTATATTATATTGTCACTCCACGGTCACTATTTTATAGTGTCAGTTTAGTTACCAGTTTATAAAGGCAGTCTAACTTAGGCAAGTTTATAGTCTCATTTGTTTAGGTTATCGACTCGTAACGAAAGTACAGTAATTGACCTCGGTAATTTCTAATTTTGATGGGTTGCTAAGACAAACGAATAGTTGATTAGTTTACAAGGGGATCACCATATAATTCAAATTACCAATCAACAAGGAAGAAGGATAAGTTGCATGGCGTTTTCCTTTAATAAATAACTTAAATTAATCACAATGGTTAATAAATAAAGTACGATACATAAACATAATGCATTGGTTATAAATCAGTGTTAGTCACTGATATATTAGCTTGATATGTAAATTTTAATTGTCAGTATGAATACACAATGCCAGATACAACAAACAGAATATAGATCACATAGATTACATTAAATTGCAAATAATATTAATTGTTTGCCCGCAAAAATGCCCCACACCCCATAGATCAAGAAGAGAGCCAAAATTAAGGTTCAAGGTTTTCGAGATGCCTGGACGCTCTGCGTTTGAAAGATTGGCAGTCATAGACAGGTGGAAAGATGGATTGAGGAAGATTGTTCCAAAATTGGCCGGTTGGATAGATGAAAGATTGAAAATACCCATCAACCCTTGCATTACAGAGTTGGTCAGAAAAGGAATGAAAATGTATAGAAAGGCTGGTGCTGCGTGCTCTCCTTAAAGGAGGAGGCATACCGCTAGAGTTCAGAAAAGCAGTGTCCGTTATAATGGCAACAATAGAGAGAGAGTGAGGCAACATTGCTGCGAAAAGAGAGGGATTGAAGACAGTCAGTAAGAGGCAGGGAACTGATGAGACGAAAGCCTTTTATTCCACCCGGTCAACTACGGCTGTGAGGGTTAAGTCACCCCATATATGAGAAGCATACTCCATACAGGGGCGGAGAAGACCCCTGTATAGAGACGCAACTGAGTGGGGATGAAGAAACTGCGGAGGTGGTACAACACATCTAACCTCTTAAGAGCTGATTTTGAAAAAGTATGTGTGATCTTTTCAGGAAAGATCACGAGAAAAGGAAACGCCAAGAATGTTAAGAGAAGAGGAATGATTGAGTTGTGTATTTTTGAAGGTAAGGGGAGAGTCGTGTGGAAGATTGTGACGAGTAGACATACGGAGGAACTGAGTTTTTGAGGCATTGAAAGCCACAAAGTTTTCTCTGCCCCAATCAAAAATGGTAGAAAGATTAGAGGTCAGGTGTTTCATTGCCGTCCTACGCGAATCATGGAGTGACTGTTGAGAGGGACGCTTTGGAAAGGGGGTGGAGAAGTGAAGAGTGGAATCATTGGCATAAAAGTGAATAGGACAGGAAGTGCGAATTAAAAGATAATTAATAAATAAAAGGGAGTGTGTTCGTGGCAGGAGAGAACCCTGAGGGAAACCACTGTTGATAGCTTTACGAGAAGAACAGTGGCCATCTGCAACCGCAGTTATAGATCGGCCACGAAGGAAATTAGAGATGAAGGCACAGATGGAAGGATAGAAAACCAAAAGAGGGCAGTTTCGAAATTAAAGGTTTGTGCCAGACTTTACCAAAAGATTTCGATATGTCCAGCGCAGTATCAAAAGTTTCATCAAAATCCGGAAAGGAGGATCTACAGATCTACAGAAGCTAAGGCTAACAAAGACCCTAAGATCCACTCTAAGGTTAGCCCGAGAGAAAGGAAGAGTAGTGGGTTAAGAGAAGAGAAGAGAATAAGGGGTTAAGTAAGTAGCAACACCTACCACTCATGGGTTAACATTCATTCAGAAAAAGAGAAAAAAGACTCGCCATCATCATCCGCCGGCCACTGCCGACAAGTCAGAAAAATAGTCGGAGAGAATAGGAAAGGGGTGAAAGATGAAAAGAAGTAAAATAAGAACGCTTACAAACCATGCAAACTACAGACATGCAAGTAGAGAGTTACAGACATGCAAGTATGTCACAAGCTGGCATTAATCGTCAACAGACTCATCCTCGACCACCACGCCGAGAGCTCCTGTTACTAGTTGTTTTTTATTTTAAACAACGTTAATATTTTTAAAGTGCCTATCTAAACGGTTCTTAAACATATTAACGCTGGTAGAATGAACGACTGACGCGGGAAGATTATTCCATTTGTCAATTACTTTAAACGTAAAGAAGTTTTTAGCGATATTAGTAATGAAACGTCTGCCACACAACTTAAATCCGTTATTACGAGTATTGCTATTATCGAAATTGAACAGTTTGTCAAAATTTATGTTATCGATGTTATTAACGATTTTGAAAACTTCAATAAGCTCCCCCCTTAATATCCTAGTTTCGAGTCAATGCAGGTCTAACTCTTTTATCTATCTTCATAAGGCTTGTTGCGCAATGACGGAATTAGTTTCATGGCACGACGCTGAACCCTTTCTAACCTATCAATATCCTCACGCAAATACGGGCACCAAAACTGAACGGCATATTCTAAATGAGGCCTGACTAGGGACTTGTAAAGGGGCAATATAATATGCTTCGATTTAAATTCGAAATTACGCGCTATGAAGCCTAACATCCTATTAGCTTTGGCGCAAGACTCCAGGCACTGGCTCCTAACTTTTAAATCCTTAGATACGCGTACGCCTAAATCTACTTCCTCGTCAACGCTCGCTAACTCTCTATCATCCATCGTGTACGTGTAATTATTGTTACGAGAGCCTACATGCAAAACTTTACATTTCTCTACGTTAAATTGCATCTAACACTTATCCGTCCGCTCCATAATCCTATTAACATCGTCTTAGAGCCTATTTCTATCGTCCTCGTTAACAACCTTACCGCCTATTTTAGTATCGTCCGCGAATTTTGACACGTTACTAGTCAATCCTACATCTATGTCGTTAATGTAAATTACGAATAGCAATGGGCCTAACACTGAACCCTGTGGGACACCGCTACCTACATCCAACCACCCCGATTCACTACCATTAACTACGACCCTCTGCCTCCTAGCACGAAGCCATTCTTCTAACCAGTTAGCTACTTGACCGCGTATACCGTGCGCTTTGACCTTCGCAATTAATCTCCTATGCGGAACTGTATCGAACGCCTTTTTAAAATCTAAATAAATAACGTCAGCCGCTTTATGTCCATCGTATTCGCGCACTATTTCGTTATAAAATTCTAACAAATTAGTTAAACAAGATCTATGGCGTCGAAACCCATGCTGACTACTATTAATCAAATCTCTACTTTCTAAGTGATCGGTGATACGATCCCTAACTACGGATTCCAAAAGTTTACCTACAATTGACGTTAAGCTAATGGGCCTATAATTACTAGGTACCGTGCTGTCACCTTTTTTAAAAATGGGCGTGACGTTAGCTAATTTGAAGTCTTCAGGAATAATCCCCGTTTCGAGTGACTGATTAAAATCTTCGTTAAGGGGCCTACAATAACGTCTTTTAAATCTTTTAAATGCCTGAGATAAAAAGCGTCAGGGCCTGGAGCCTTGCTAACTTTTAGCCTATCGATATAATGCACAATCCCAAGCTCGTAAACAGTTATTTCATCCAAAATAGTCTCGTTACTAAATGGAATGATATCGTCCACGTCGGGGACATTATTTACGTCTTCTACGGTAAAAACTGTCACAAAAAAGTTATTGAAAATACCCGCCATCGCCTGAGCGTCAGAAGCCAAAGCGCCGTTAGCATCCACTAGAGGGCCTATGTAATCTTTTATCGGCTTACGGTTATTAACGTACTCAAAAAAACTTTTGGATTATGTTTACTATCCGCAGCTATAAGTATCTCTAAATTACGCTTAGCATTCCTAACTGATCTTTTAACCTGACGTCTAAGCTCGATATATCTATTAAAGTTAGCTGCCGTGCCATTGCGCTTATTAAGTTTATACGCTCTATTGCGCTCGTTTATGAACTCGCCTATTTCCCTAGTCCACCACTTGGACCTACCATGATTTCTAGCGCGCTTGGGCCTACGAGGAATAAACTCCCTTTCAATATTCATAAAACTTTCTTTAAACGCAACCCAATGCAAATTTGTGTCATTCCCCATAAATAAGTTATCCCAGTCCACTACTCTCATCCTATCCGCAAAACTATCAAAATTAGCCCTACGAAAATCAGAGACCTCTATTACGTTAACTCTCGCCTACTTCTAAACCTCCGACTATATTCTCGCCGTTCGTCGTCACCAAACCTAAAATATTATCACCGCGCGTTGGTTCGGTAACCATCTGTCGTAAAAAGTTATCTTCCATAAACTCAATCAATCTCAAACCCTCCTCATTACCAGTAAAAGTCTCATAATTAACATTAGGGCAGTTAAAGTCTCCGACAATTATACTATTCCGATTGTCAATAAAGTTACCAAGAAGTGAGTAAAATCTAGTATCTGTATCGAGGGGTTGAACGGGAGGTCTATAAACAACAAAATTAAAACTCATACTACGGGCCCTAACTTCAACACATATCGCATTAATTGCTGCCGGAAAATCTAACAACCTCGATAGCCCTAAGGGAATTACGAATGTACAGCAAAACGCCGCCACCAAACCTATGTAACCTATCATTAGTAAAGAGTTTAAAACCCGGTACATCAAGTTCCCCTAACAAGTCCCGAGTCATGGTATTTAACCAAGTGTCAGTAATAGCAACTATATCTTAGTTGCCGGAATAAATTATCGCCTTAAATTCATTTAATTTATTTCTAATACTACGCGCGTTACAATAAAAGACGTTTAAGTTATTTTTTACCACGGGCCCGCGTTTTAAACTTTTTCACGTCGGGCGCGTGTTCCCCGGACCCACAACGTTTAAAGAAGGCTTCGACCTATACAGCTTTCGCACGTTTTCGTCTATTAACCTACCTAGCCTAGCATTACCTATTTCATTAAAATGCACCATCTTTTATAAAAAGGCTAGGATCACTGAATTCGGACCACAGCTTTACGAACGAAGGGTACATTTTCCCCAGCACAAATCTCGGTGCTGGTTAAGTGTGCGGTCTACCTACGATTGGTTAGGTTTAATCATGATATTTTCGTTAAAACTAACGAAAATATCATGACTAAACCTAACCAATCGTCAAGGGCGATTGACAATGGGATGTAAACAAACAATTAGTAAACAAGATAAGCTATAATTAAAAGGTAGACCGCCGAATCGTAGGTAGACCGCACACTTAACCAGCACCCAAATCTCTTCTAATTTATTATTCAAAAATATTGTTTTTGATGTAACCCTAAGACCCAACCCGTGCCTAGGGGTAATACCTAGAACTACTAAAGACCTATCTGACCTCGCCTTCAGGGACCTAATTAACCCCTTTATCTCTCCAAAAGGTCAGGAACTCTCGTATCGGGCCTATACGAGTCGTTGCCTCCTACCATCGTCACCAACATCGTGTGACGGGAGGCAACGTCAATCCTATCCACTTAGTCTCTAACTCTGTCAACCCTGGCCCCTGGGAGACAGACGACCCTCCTCTTGGTTGGATGCCGTTCAACGAACTTTGTTCATGTGGCGCACTAAAGAGTCCCCAATTAAAATAGTTTCCCCCTCATTCACATCCCTTCCCAAATGGGAGAAAGGGTTCGAAACCTCGATAGGGGGGGGATTCCTATCACCTAACGTACGCGGCCTAGCTCCACCCTTAACTTCTCTAAATCCCTCCCCATCTACTACTCTCGGACTAACTTTAACCCCTTGCTCAACTCTATCCAACCTTCCCAACAAGCTACCTAAACTAGAAACTAGGTTACGCACCTCACCCTTCAAATTACTAACGTCTTCAACGTTAGTATTGGTTCGGCTTCCGTCAACCGTAGCCCTACCACTGCCCTCATCAAGCGTTGCAAGTCTTACCGTTACCTCACGTACACTGCGTTTTATGTCAATTATTTCCTCCATTAACTCGCAAAAGAAACAAACTGATCTCTCGGTAATCGCCATAGGACCGCCGTTATAATCTTTAAATTCCGAATACCACCGGTTTACCCTACACCTAACACGACGCTTTCTGCGGCGGCATCGCGCAGTTAAAAATTAGTTTAAACCGTCACAAGTTTAAGTTAAATTAAGCCGGCACGCTATGAAAACTTCTAAATCGCTAAAAACCACTAATATTCAATTACTTAACTATAACAACGTGAATATAAACGCAAGTATATAAAATTCAAAACTTTCCAAAAGTAAAATTCTCAGCAATATGCAATAGTAGATGCAAAAGTAGATGCAATATCAGAGAGCTCAGGAAATGCGTCCGTTCAGTACAGAGTCTGGCTGACGAATCAGGATGACCAAGCGTCAGAGAGATATGCAAGAAGATCGCCAGTTGAGCGTCACCTGCTGAACCCATACTGACAATCTGAAAGAAGATTGTGAAAACAGAGGTGTTTAAGAATCCTCCGATTAAGGATAGATTCAAAAACTTTAGAAAGGCATGAAATCAAAACAATTGGACGATAGTTAGATGGTTAAGAGCAGTCACCCTTCTTTGGGACAGGCTGAATAAAAGCGAACTTCCAGCAGGAAGGAAAAGTACCAGATGAGAGACAAAGACGAAAGAATTTTCCTACGCAGGGTGTCAGTACTGAAGCACAGTTCTAAAGAACAACAGGAGGAACACCATCAGGACCATATGCTTTCTTAGAGTTGAGCCCAGATAGGGCAGAAAGAACATCTTTGGAAGCGATTCTAATTTCAATCATAATAAAGTCAGAGGAAGGGGGAGATGGAGGAACAGCACCGGAATCGTCCATGGTTGAGTTAGAAGAGAAAAGTTTGAGCGAAAAGTTCAGCTTTGTCAGAAGAAGCGATGGCAATGGAGCCGTCGGAATTAAAAAGAGGAGGGAAAGAAGAGGAAGTAAAGTTGTTGAAGAGTTTCTTAGTTGGATGCCAGAAAGAGGGAGAAGAATTAGAATTAGATTCATTTTGTCGGATGAAAGAATTTTTGGCGAGTCAAGAACAGATTTTGCACGATTACGAGAAGAAGTATAAGCTGATTGAGAGTTAGGAATTGGATGGCGACGGTACCTTCTGAAAGACTCCGATCTGTTGTGAATAGCATTAGAACAAGTAAAGTTAAACCAAGTTTTTTTTGCATTAGTGGTAGGAATAGAATATTGAATGTACGCCTCCATGCCCGAGAGAATCACCTCCGTAATCATTCCATAGGAAATCACAGAAGTACTACCTAAGGGTCTCCCAATCAGCGACGTCAAAGTGCTAAATGGTCCAAAGGACGGATTGGAGCGGCAGGACAGGAAATAGACATAAGATTGTGGAGAGAAGAGCACAACGGAGAAAAAAGTTTCATAGAATAAGAAGGGGGAAAAGCAAGAAATAAATCCAGAATGTTAGACCTATCTCCAAGGCGATCGGGGATACGATTAGGGGGCTGTAAAATCTGCTCTAGGTCATTTAGGATAGAAAAGTTGTAAGCTAGTTCACCACACCAGGGATTTCAGTGAAATGAAAGGAAAGCCAAAGGTGGTGGTGAATACTGAAATCTCATAAAATGGAGATTTGAGCAAGAGAGTGCGGGGAAGAATGCATTCCACTTTGGAAGTGAGGTAGTCAAAGAATTTTGGGTATTCAGTAGAATTAGGAGAAAGGTAAACAATGCAGATGTATTCAATTTGAGATTGGCATGTAAGCCGTGGCCAGAGACTATAGAATTCGGAAGACTCGAGTTTGAGAATACAACAACAATTTAAGTTATTGAGTACATATACGCAACATCCACCTTTGGAGTGAAGTTGAGTATAAAGAAAGTAAGAGGGTACAGAAAAGGAGTAGCTGTCAGTTGTTCCAGACTTCTGAGTTTCAATGAGGAAACGAAGATGAGGTTTAGAGGAGGAGAGGTGGTGTTCAACAGATTCAAAATTTAAGAAAAGGCCACGAATGTTGCAGAAATTAATGAAAAGTGACTCAAGCAGAGGCCCAGAACATCTCGAATGGGCGGTAGCAGATCCAGACCCGCTGCCCGGGTATGCGTTCCTGGTATCGGCAGCGGGGAAGCCAGAAGTGGGTTAATTTATGGTCCCCTCCCAGGGGACTCCGAGGCTTTAGAAGTTAATGCCACTTTTTTTTTAATTTTGAAAAGATTATGTAGTGTGTAAGATACATGTGTATATTTAATGAGGAATAGGGAGAGCAAAGCTGGGCACTTGCGGTTTTTTTTGCGGTACTGCGGTACTGCGGTACTACCGCACTACCAAACCGGTACCGCATAACGCAGTACCGCAAAAAATGCGGTAGCGGTACTGCTGTACTTTCAGCGATCCTTTGCGGTACTGCGTTATGCGGTACCGGTTTGGTAGTGCGGTAGTACCGCAGTACCGCAAAAAAAAACGCAAGTGCCCAGCTTTGGGAGAGACGTGTGTTTGAGAGCATACTGAACTGCTCACAGGGTAGATGAGACAAGGAAAAAGACCAGCTAAGGAGAACAGTGAAAGGAGAAACTGGAGTTTTGTCTAACGTCCCCCCACCCCGGAGTACTTCCCTGGTCAATTGGTGTCTACAATCTCCTCTTCCATATATATATATATATATATATATATATATATATATATATATATAATATATATATATATACTCTGTATACATATATAAACGCCTTGAGATTTGAACATCAATAACTTCAAAAATATGCAGTTCACACTTCCAAAATTTACACAACTTTTACATCAATCTATTGGTAAGCCATCATAAAAATTTCAGAACTCTACATAAAATAATTTTTCCACAGCTGAGGGAACAATGAGGTACATATGGTGAAAAAAACGAATATAAACTGAAAAATTTTTATTATTCACATCTTATCAACAAATATGATCAATATATCCGCCGTCCTGCTTACAAACTAATCTTAACCTTTTCGTTCACGACATGATACATTTTCTGATTTCTGCTAATGTTATTTTGCCCCAACATTCGAGTATTTTTTTCTTCAATTGCATTTCTGTAAACTTTTCTGTTTGGCCTTCATAAATCTTCTCTGCTAGAGTGTTCCATATGCAATAATCCATGGGATTGCAATCAGGTAATTGCGGGGGGAGGGGGGCAGTCGTTTTTTCCAATGAAGTTGACTACATTCTGTTGTAGGTAATCCTGTGTGAACTTGCTAGTAATGAGCTGTAGCACCATCTTCTTGGAGTATGAAATCGTTTCCATAATACAGACGCCGACAATCAGGCAAAACGATTCTCCTCTAAGAGATTTACGTAGGTTTCTTGAAATGAAATGAATTTTCGTCTTTCCATTCCACGATACACCTGATAATATCATGATTTATTTTGGGAAACCGACTTGACTGGTGGTAAAGTCTCGATGGAGGAATGTCTTTCTTACGCCGACCATAAACAACATCGTTCTGGGAGTTTCGAGCAATCGCGATGGTGAAATCTGTTTCATTGGACGAAAATCTATCAAGCAATTTTCAACAACGAATTTCTCTTTTAGCTTACATTGCTGTCACGTCTTCAAACACGGATCCTTTTAAATGCTTTAAGTCCTACCGCTCTCTGCATTCTTTGTATGGAACTTCGACTGATACCTAAATTTCTTGCAATTTTACTTGAGAGCAGTGTGACCCAGGTCGATCCTCTTGAGATAGGCTCATCATTTCGATCATTGCTATATTGTCTTGAGTGTAAACTGTTTTAGGCCTTCCACTTCCACGCTTCCGTGCCGTAGAACCGGTTACTTTAAGTTTTTTAATTAGTCTATTCACAGACGTAACATTACAAGTTATTCCTGGAAATTCCCTCAAAATTCTTGCCCCACTCCATCTTTTTTCCAAGAAACTTTTCAATCACCGCTTTTTCAACGTTAGTTAGAACCATAATTTGAAGGGTAAGTTTAATAAAACAGTATTTAAGATGGGCGTAGCCTATGTCATCTGACGTTTTTCAGAGATTAACAGATTATCCATAGGTTAAGGAAACTACTATAAGTCTTAGAATAGTTGCCAGGTACAGCTTTCCACATTTAGGATTTAGGATATTCGTTTTTTTCACCATACCTCATTGTTCCCTCAGCTGTGGAAAAAGTATTTTTTGTAGAGATCTGAAATTTTTATGATGACTTATCAATAGATTGAGGTAAAAGTTATGTAAATTTTGGAAGTATAAACTGCATATTTTTGAAGTTATTGATGTTTAAATCTCAATGCGTTTTTTTTTTGGACCACCCGATATATATGCGCAGGAAAATGCAATACAGGAAAGCACGCTACAGGAAGAACACGAGGCTCAGGACAACACAACAGAGGAAAGCAAGCTACAGCACACTACGCTACAGGGAGATGCAAAAGTAGCCTCAGAGAATGAAATATCCCCTGCCAAAGAGAGAGATAACAGGAACACAAAAGAGAGAGAGAGGGATACCAGGAATACAAAGAAGAAAGAGGAAGATACTAAGAACACTAATGAAAACTCGTCGTAGACAAAAAAACACTGAGTAGGGAAGAAGTGGTGGCGGGACAGAAAAAAGCAATTGAATCACATAGGGCTCATAATCATAAGTAGATTAAACGACAGGCCATACTGTATGTGAATACTATAAAACAGGGTCGCGTATATATGGAGCAAACTGCAGGTACAGTCACCCAAAAAAATGCTCCGATATGATGAGGAATGGAAGATGCAAATATGGACAAGAGTGCCACTTTTCCCACCCTCCTATGTGCAGACAGTCACTAACAGAGAGAAAATGCCTAAATATAGAGTGCCCATATTTTCACATAAAGGGTACCTAAAGAAGAGAACGGGGAAGAACAAACCGTATCCGTATTGTAAACGCAACTGTGTGTGGGTAAGGCTAAATGCTTACATTCAACCCACCCAGTGCTACCTCGAGCCGTGTATACCCCACGGAAGGGGCCGCCAAGCTTCTAGGAAGGCGGAGGAGATGCGCCGTTATACAGGCTTACTAATTAAATGCGCGGGTTCAGAGAGGTGCCGTGAAGGGAGTTGGGGATTATCCTTACCACCAACTACTTATTAAATTACTGTGAAGCTCAATTACGTCGCTCAAGGCAAAAAAGAAACGGTTAAATAATAACAATTTATCTAGTACATCCTATTACCTAACTATATTACAAAAGTTCAAAACAAAAACATATACACTTTCATCGATTAGCCTTGTGGTTAATGAGGCATTGTGTGTCCTCATACATTCAACCAGAGACAAATTTTGTGAAACAGCTTTGTATTAGTTAAAGTTACTCGTCATGAACATAGTGGAATTTATTAGAAGAGTGGCATAGTTAGTGTATTGTGATTTTGTCACGTTAATATTTAGGTCTGGCAATAATGGTGGTGTTGTCGTGTGGACCAAAGGTAATAAAATCTGATCTATGCTTGCTAGGGGCGTACACAGCATTTCTTAAAGGAGGGGGTTACCAAAGGTGTATATATATATATATATATATATATTGTGTGCGTGTGTGTGTGTGTGTGTGTGTGTGTGTGTGTGTGTGTGTGTGTGTGTCAGCTCAAAATTGATGATGATTGATTTGGAATCAAAATGAATTGCATCTTGGAAGGCTTCAGTTGTATTTTATTTCCAATTTATGGGCAAAGAATTAAATTTGCACAAATTAATTGTACGTATAAAGACATATATAAACGTTCCTAAGCCAGCCAAAATTGCTTTTGAGTTTTTAGTTAATAACATGTCCTGGTAACCATGAAATAACTGAAATTCCATATAACCAAGATTTTTTTGTGGTGAATGTTGCAAAGTTATCGATTTTTGAAAATTTCTTTTTTGGATATCTTTAATGAGAGTAGTAATAATTCTTACAATGGGAGTACCTATGCCCCCTATGTTCCTCTTATGTACGCCACTGATGCTTGCGATAATAGTATATACAGTATAATAAATAATATTTAGGCCCTATTTGCATATTTTTGGGAAATTCACAGCATACGAGTTACTCATCATTCTGTCATTTTCTTCATTTATTTATCAGAATAACTCAATGGTTTACTCAAACCATGATTACAGTTCAAAGAATTTGATGTGCCAACTACAGTTTTTATGGCCGAGATCTAACGTAAAGGCTTGTAACCTTTTAATCGATTACAGATTTGAAATCCTCGGACAAAATTACATACCCTCCAATGTCTGAAGTACAAATTTTATAGACGGGGTGCAAAAGTATTACTTTGGGAACATACTCGACAATTTAGGGTGATTCAAAAATATCGATTGTTAGATTTTTTCCGGACCACCCTCTAATTATGTTTAATTTGGTAAAAACGTAATGTATACAAAATTTCAGGTGATTCTAAGGTATTTTAGGGGTCGCTACCGTAATCTAAACTATTACGTTTCTGTTTACTTTCAGGAAATTGAGTTTTGAACTGACGTTTTTCTTATAATATCTGTTCCGTGTGATAAGTGCGTTAATGCACATAGAGTTAACAGTGCTGAGTAAACACAACACTCTTGTAACCATTTACACTCTGTTGTGACCGAATATTGAGGGCAACCGGCACTTGTACACTGTACTGTCTGTACAGCTATAATTCAGTAATCGTCTGACTGTCGTGAGTGTAAGAGGTTCTGCTGTCGACTCTCGTCATGGAACCCGCCATCTTCTAGCAGAGGCAGAGCCGGATTTAGACGTGTGGAGGCCCTGGGCAGCCTCCATGTGGAGGCCCCCCTACCTTAGGGGAAGACATAATTGAAGTCATCCATAAGATTCATAATATAATTAACATACATACACTTTCAAAACATCGTGCACTCTTGTGTCTGTCCATTCCACTCATTTCTGCAAAAAATGAAAGCCTCGGGTTACTCGGGTATTCCATTATAGTGAGAGTAGGCCTAAAAGAGTAATATAAACAAAATAATAATCAGTACACAACAAATAGTAATTGGTAAAAGTTTATGTACTACAGTGGTATTGGATGCGTGTGTTTTTTTGTTGATCATCTATCGGTTTTTTCTAGTTTCGGGTTTTTTCTATTTTGATAATGGCTTGTCAATATGTGGAGGCCCCCAAGATGTGGAGGCCCATGGGCAGCTGCCCACTTTGCCCACTCCTAAATCCGGCCCTGAGCAGGGGTACTGCTATGCACACAAGAAAAGATACTAATGTTTGGCTTATTGGACAACCATCAGATACACTTAAAACAACAGTTCTTCCATCAAAGCGAGAAACTATGGCTTTGTGTTGGCAGTATGGGGAGGAGCACGAATTCCAACTAGAAAGAAGTCGCACGTTGTTGACAAAATTGAGAAACTGTTCAAAGAATGGCAAGGATTAAATAAAAATAAAGAGAATAAGGCGAAACAATCAAAAAATCTATTAGATAAGCAAACCAAATGGAACCAAGAATTAGATAGCCTGTTTGATATAGCACATGCAGATGCTATGAAGCTAATTGATATTGAAGAAGATAAGCTATTTCTAAAACTCCAGCGAGAACAGGGGGATTGATAAAGAGTTTGCAAAGAAAGAAAAGTATGCTAAGAAAAAGGAAGAACAATTAAACATAATAAAAGCAAGAGAAATGTCGAGATTTGAAGAAACTGTAGTTCTCAGTGACTCAACTAGCAGTTCTGGTGCTGAAAGACAAAATACAACACCTGATGAAGATTTTACGGTTCATCCTAGTGAACCATCCACCTCAAAACAGACTGTACGAAAGAAACAAAAATTGTTTGATGATACATTGCTTGCAGCCCTTGATGTAACAAAAATGAGCAATAGAAGTGCATCATTAGTGATGATACCAACGATTGAAGGTCTTGGAAAAGTGCAGAAGAATTCAATGTCAGTTATTCATCTATAAGAAGAGCAAGAGAAAAATTTCGGAAAAAATTTGGAGAAAATTTAAAGAAAGAGTTTAAAGCTGATGTTCCTTTAACCATTCATTGGGACGGAAAACTAATAGAAGATACAACAGGACGAGAAGTTGTTGAACGACTCCCTATAATACTGATTTCAGGAGATGGCATTTATCAACTTCTTGGTATTCCAAAAATCACTGCAAGCACAGGAGAATTAACTGCAAATGCCATCCACCAAGCTTGTTTGGATTGGGATATCTCAGACAAAATAAAATGCATGTGTTTTGACACCACAGCATTGAATACAGGTCGTAGAAATGGTGCCTGTGTTCTTCTAGAACAGAAAATAAACAAACGTATGCTGTGGTTGGCCTGCAGACATCACATACTGGAAATAGTGTTAGAAGCTGTTGTTTCGCATTCATTGCCTGCATCATCAGGACCTGATATTGCAATTTTCAAACGATTTAGAATGAAATGGTCAAAATTAGACACAAAAAACTACAGAACAGCATTAGATGATCCAAATACCATACCCAGTATTACTGATATAAAAGCAGAAGTGATTGAGTTTGCTACCACTCAACTTGAAGAACATCAACCTCGTGACGATTACAAAGAATTGCTTGAACTGACAATCATTTTCCTTGGTGGAGTACCAAAGAGAGGCGTTTCATTCAGAAGACCAGCTGGCGTTCACCGAGCAAGATGGATGGCAAAAGTCATTTATGCTATGAAATGAAATGATGGTTGTTTAAAACACAATTTAAATTAACACCCAGAGAAGAAAAAGGCCTCAGAGATATCTGCCTCTTTGCTGTACACATATATGTTAAATCCTGGTTTACAGCGTCAGTTTTAGTTCTCGCTCCTCGTCTCGATTTAGAGATGTTGAAAAAACTGCAACTGTACAAACTAAAAGATGAACGCATTGCAACTGTTTCCCTGAAGAAAATGATGAATCATTTATGGTATCTTTCAGAGGAGTTAATAGCATTTGCCTTCTTTGATGATGGCGTGCTACACCAAACTAAAAACCGAATGAAGCAAGCATTGCAAAATGGCGCCGAACCAAATCCAGAGAAAAAAGCAGTTATTGACCCTGAAGTTATTGAAAACAGAGAACTGGAAGACTTTGTTAGTGCAAAACTGCAAATACAAAAGAATTTTTTAATAGACTTGGTTTACCATCAACGTTTCTTAATAAGAACTCTGAAGAGTGAAATGAAGATGACTGCTACAACAACGTAAAACAAGTCATAAGAAAAATTCAAGTTGTTAATGACAATGCAGAAAGAGGAGTTAGATTAGTCGATGAATACAACAAACTAATCACAAATGATGAAGAACAGAAACAGTATCTCCTCCAAGTGGTAAAGAAATATAGAGCTGCTCTTCAAAATAAAAACAAGAAGACAATATCATCATTAATAAATTAACAGTGAAATATAATGAACAAAAGGTTATTATTATTACGGAAGTCTTATTATTATTACAGAAGAACTGTCAATTTGAAAATGTAGAGTGGTTATGATAGGCCTACCGGGGAACTTCGATTTAAAAAAAAAGGTAACGCGCCGTATACTTTACCTCAAGGTGGTGTGGAAACAGCATATATTTCTTATTTTGTGTCTGATTTTCAACTTAGGGTAACGACCCCTAAATTTAATTTTTTTAATTCAAAATTTGCATGCAACACTTTTTTACCAAATTAAACATAATCAGAGGGTGGCCCGAAAAAAAATTCCAAAAACATTTTTTCGGTCAATTTTTGAATCACCCTAAATTATTATTACTCGTGTATATAATACCTCATTTATATATGATGATCAACAGAAGCTTAGGCTAACAAAGACCCTAAGATCCACTCTAAGGTTAGCCCGAGAGAAAGAAGAGAGTAGGGGGTAAAAAGAAGAGAATAAGGGGTTAAGTAAGTAGCAAAACCTATCATTCGTGGATTAACATTCATTCAGAAAAAGAGAGAGAAAAACTCACCATCATCATCCGCCGGCCACTGTCGACAGGTCAGAAAAATAGTCGAAGAGAATAGGAAAGGGGTGAAAGATGAAAAAGTAAAATAAGAACGCTTACAAACCATGGAAACACAGTCTTAACTCAAACACTGTCATACCATGCAAACGACAGACATGCAAGTAAAGAGAGGATAAGAAAAGAGAAAAAAAAAGTATGAAGAGTATAACAAAAAGTAGGTTAGTTTACGCTGCGAGCTACATCTAAGTTCGTGTTAGTCTAATTTTTTTTTTAATATAATTTTGTTGCTGGTATAATGATGATGATGATCTACAGATCTACAGAAGCTAAGGCTAACAAAGACCCTAAGATCCACTCTAAGGCTAGCCCGAGAGAAAGGAGAGAGTAGGGGGTTAAGAGAAGAGAGGAGAATAAGGGGTTAAGTAAGGAGCAACACCTATCATTCGTGGGTTAACATTCATTCAGAAAAAGAGGGAAAAAGTCTCACCATCATCATCCGCCGGCCACTGCCGACAAGTCAGAAAAATAGTCGGAGAATATAGGAGAGGGGTGAAAGATGAAAAGAAGTAAAATAAGAACGCTTACAAACCATGCAAACACAGTCTTAACTCACTATCATACCATGCAAACTACAAACATGCAAGAAAAGAGTTAGAGACATGCAAAGTAAAAAAAAAAAAAAAAAAAAAAAAAAAAAAAAAAAAGTAGGTAAAGTTAAACAAAAAGTGGGTTAGTTTACGCTATGAGCTACATCTACATTCGTGTTAGTCTAATTTTTTTTTTTTTTTTTTTTTTTTTTATTTTTTTTTTTTATTGCTGGCATCACGCTGGCATGTCACAAGCTGGCATTCATCGTCAACAGACTCATCCTCGAGCAGCACCACCAGAGCTCCTGTTGTTAACTTTCTTTTTTAATTTTAAACAACGTTAATATTTTTAAAATGTCTGTCAAGACGGTTCTTAAACACATTAACGCTGGTAGAATGAACGACTGACGCGGGAAGATTATTCCATTTATCAATTACTTTAAACGTAAAGAAGTTTTTTAGCGATATTAGTAATGAAACGTCTGCCACGCAACTTGAATCCGTTATTGCGAGTATTACTATTATCGAAAGTGAACAATTTGTCAAAATTTACGTTATCGATGTTATTAACGATTTTGAAAACTTCAATAAGCTCCCCCCTTAATCTCCTAGTTTCGAGTGAATACAAGTCTAACACTTTAATCCTATCTTCATAAGGCTTATTGCGCAATGCCGGAATAAGTTTCGTGGCACGACGCTGAACCCTTTCTAACCTATCAATATCCTCACGCAAGTACGGGCACCAAAACTGAACGGCATATTCCAAATGAGGCCTGACTAGGGACTTGTAAAGGGGCAATATAATATCCTTCGATTTAAATTCGAAATTACGCGCTATGAAGCCTAACATCCTATTAGCTTTTGCGCAAGACTCCAGGCACTGGTTCCTAACCTTTAAATCTTTAGTTACGCGTACGCCTAAATCTACTTCCTCGTCAACGCTCGCTAAATCCCTATCATCCATCGTGTACACGTAATTATTGTTGCGAGAACCTATATGCAAAACTTTACATTTATCTACGTTAAATTGCATCTGCCACTTATCCGTCCACTCCATAATCCTATCTACATCGTCTTGGATCCTATTTCTATCGTCCTCGTTAACAACCTTACCGCCTATTTTAGTATCGTCCGCGAATTTTGACACGTTACTAATCAATCCTACATCTATGTCGTTAATGTAAATTACGAATAACAATGGGCCTAACACTGAACCCTGTGGGACACCACTACCTACCTCTAACCACCCCGATTCACTACCATTAACTACGACCCTCTGCCTCCTAGCAGATGATGATGATGATGATGATGATGATGATGATATTCTATACCGGCTACGGCAATCTGCACTAAATTTAGTATACACAGTAAGGGAGAAGCAGGGAAGATTTAGTAACACAATCGTCCCTCCCGGTCCCCACCTAGGTTCTGTTTTTGGGGGATTTTGCTGTGCACGGCGCAGCGGGCGTTCTAATATATATATATATATATATAAAATTGCCTATGTATGTATATTAGGGTTAAGGTATAGTAAAAGGCATTTGATCAGGTTAGTGGGGCTCAAATTCTCAACTAAGAAAGGGACTTTTTTATTTTAGCTAAGAAAGGCGCAATAGCAAGAGTTTATTGTGGAATTAACCACTTTGTGATTTTTTTCCAGGTACTTAGATAATAAAATGTGTTTAATTATGAGGTATTGTAAGAATGAATAAAAATAAAGCTGTATTAAGAAACAATCCAACAAACTTCGACTCTTTGCTTGGTGCATTAATTAAAGGATGATCTAAGTGGCCAAGAGGGATGCATGCTGCCATCAAAAGGAGACGTTTTGAAGCATTTTTTCTACCTCAGAAGAAAACAAATGCAAGGCCCCTAATATTTCCAAAGAGGAAAACCTTTTGAATGTTTTGAAAAAAGTTCAAACAATTTGGGAAAAGGCGAGCATTCCACCAAAGGATGTTGTAAGACATAAAACCCCACGAACCATGCTACTAAACTTGATAAAATTACATGAAACAGTAATAAAGAGCAAAAAAGCTAAATGTTATGAAACCAAAAAACAAAGTTACTTGGGTCAGTTGAATGATCTGTTTGATATTTCTACACAAAACGTATTTCATGAGATAAGAACGGATTCCCTAAGAACTCAGGAACAAATTAAAAAGGACATAAGTTTCCTAGAAGACCAAAGAGGGGAGAGGAAGATATGTCTTGGCTCTTTAGATAAAGCTTATGTGTCAAAAGTGCAAAGGAAAGAAGTAAGATTCGATGAAGAAAGAAAGCGACAAATGAAAGAAGCTGAACGAAAAGCATTGGAAAAGAGATCAGGCAATCCAACCATCACTGAGAGTGATGACACAGATAATTCTTCAGGTGAAGCATATTCTCCAGAACCTTAGCCAGGCCCATCAAAACCAAGACCAATTAGTTTGCTTCAATCAACACTAGTATCAAACACAGCAGATCGTCTTGGACTCTCCATAAGGCAACGTACAGTTTTTGCATCAGTTCTCGCCGCAGAGTGTGGAAAAAACAGAAGAAGTGAGTATATCCAAAACTACTTCAGCTCGAGCAGCTACAATATCAAGAAAAAGAACGTGGCAGGACATCCAAGGTGATTTCGTTCTTCCCCAGTATGTTATGATCCATTGGGATAGCAAAGTGATCTGTAATTTATCAGGTGGAAAGGAGGAAAGATTGGCAATACTACGAGTAGTTACTGGGGAAAATGATTTTGAGAAATTACTCTCCGTAGCAAAAATCAAAGACAGTACCGGATCAGCTCAAGCAACAAGCGTGTTTGAAACCATCTCAGAATGGAAGTTTGAAGACAATGTGTATGGGTTAGTATTTGATACAACTGCCTCAAACACCGGATGGAAAAAAGGTGCATGCCAAAAGGTGGAAGAACTTCTTGGAAAAAAATTACTGTGGATGGCATGCCGTCATCATATTTCTGAGAGGATTTTGGCTACTGTCTACATCAGAATATTTGGCAAAACTAATTCACCTGAAAATGAAGCCCTTCAAGAACTTTAGAGAAAGTGTTTGGAAAAATATTGACACTAAACTGCCTCACAGACACCTTGAAATAAAAGATAGGTATTTAAGAGATATGAGAGAATCCAGCATCAGTTTCATGAATGATATTCTTAACCAAAAGAGTTCCCTTCCTCGCGATGACTATAGAGAATTGGCAGAGACAATTCTCCTCATTCTGAATGAAGTGCCTTCCACCTTCCAGAGGAATTCATTGGATTAAGCCAGGAGCCTTCCATCATGCAAGATGGATGGCTTCAATCCTGTACACCATAAAATGTATGCCTTCTCTCACCAAGCTGGCTACGATGATGTCACTATTCAAAAACTCGAAAGATTTTGTCAGTTTACAGCCCTTTTTTATAGAAAATATTGGTTGTCCTGTACTAAATCATCCGACGCTCCTGTAAATGATCTTAGATTCTACAATGAATTCATAAAATACAAAAACATAGACAGTGAGCCATTTTTCGAGGTCATTATTGGTACTTGACTGAAGAGTTCGTCCCCATGGCTTTGTTTGACGCTGTTAATAATTAAGAAAAGGTTAAGATAGCCAAAGAATTAACAAATTATGATCCTCTTCAAGAGTTCACACTAGGTCAGCCTATCTTCCCTATTCTGAAGCAGGGTGTCAGACTTCATCGCCTCATAGGTCCAAGATTTTGGTACCTATTCAGACTATTCAACTCATCTAGAGAATAGATTAAAAAACCCATATCATTATGGGAAGAAGATGACGATTTTAAAAGAATGAGGGGCCTTAAACTTTTGCATGTCGTTGAACAAAATAGATATGCAATCCCAAACATGACGAAGAAAAATCTGGTCACTGCTCTGAGGTTAAAATGTAACTAAGATTATTTGTTTTGTTTCTTATTTTAAGCTTTGTTTCAAGCGAATAAAAGTTTGTTCATTGCTTTAAGTGCAAAAGGTTCCTAAGATTACTTTCTTTTGTTTTAACCTTTATTTTCTTATGTTATTGGTAAAGATCTTTTTTGTGTTATTTTTGAGAAATAAATTAAAAAAAAACGATGGGGATTTGTTAACACTGTCAAAAGCTTAAAGTATTTTAATTCATATAATTTTAACCTAATGTTAACCAAGTTGTTCCCACTTCGATTCGATAAGATGAATAAAGTTCTTACTCGTCTTATCCTTTCGAGGCCCATCGCTACAGAGCTGCATTGGGATGATGCTCTAAGGGGGACGGTAACACCCTACTACTGTTTCTTGTACTTTACTGAATAAAGCTTCGAATTGCCTTTCTTTTGATATTAAATATGTTGATATTTGACAAAAATCTTGTTCATTTAGGGTGATTACAATACAAAAAATGGGTATTTCTAGTATTTTCAGGGGAGGCCATTTTTAGGAGTGGGTCGGGGACCCCAAAATTGTTAAATTGAATCTTTTTTTATATATTTAGTAAAAGTGAACCATTTCTAACAGGAAAAAATGTATGTTCAATAGCGTGTAGCGTCATGAGCGATCTGGAGGCACATTTCAGGTTTTGTACAATCAACCTTGCTGATTTCAGAAAAGAAATCAAAAATTTTCTGCAACAAGCAGAACACCTCCTTTTTCGCATGTAAAAAATACAAAATTCTTGTTAATTACAGTTGGCAACACTGACTGACATGGTACTTCTGGCAGCTTTCTAATTATTCTCAGTGAGTCATCCCCTGGAATTTCTTAGTTCTACGCTAGCTCGCTTGAGAGAAACAAGTGTTTTTTCTGTGGATGGGGTGTTCAAAAACCCCAAGGTACTAACGAAAGGTGCGTTTTTTGATATATAAACTGACGCACATGCTCCCTTTCATCAGCTATCATTGCAATGAGAATGTTTTCTTGATTTGCGTAATATGCATTTCGCTGAATGACTGAATCATGTACTCTCCTAAGCTCTTCACGGAGATACTGGCTTCTTGCAATCATATGCCACATATGTTTAGCACCATATTGGCATAATGGTTTACGCTTTATCTGAAACCACATTGGTGCGTATACCCTAACAATGAAAGTAGCTAATTCTTGTAAATTGCCTGAAGGATTCTCTGTGCTTGCATATAACCGCAGAGTCCTGTTTGCTGTGGTGAGCCACCTTGAATGTGATATATTGCCTAGACTCTTATGACTAAGACTCTTTGAGAATGTTCCACTTGATATAGCCTTGTGAATTTCAAGAAGGTATTTCTGGTCAGTACTTATGTCATCTACATCAACTTCACACATGTCCTCTTGAATTTCAATGGGTTTGAAGTTAACTATGGGAAGCTTTTCACAGTCTGAAAGTGCTCGGCCAATTTCTCCTGAAAATGCTCTTGGTCCAGTAGTGGTACCATCCAAGTGATGAAACAGATGGCGCAATGGAAGTTCATTAAGGTGTAAAAGGCATATCAGCCACTGCAATGGCTTATTAAAGGCTTCTTCCAGTAATCTTATTGTGCCTCCAATACTACCAGTGTTAACCACTGTCGAATCACAGCCAACTGCAACGATGTTCCCTATATCAACATTCCTTTCTTTCAAGCAATTCACTAGCGCTGTGCAAATGTATTTAGCTTTGCCACTGGAAGGTGTCACATGTGCAAAGTACAGAGAGTGTGGTTCAGATATTATGCTGATATGCTCTTCGCGTTTGGTTCTTTGGTGGTTAGAACCATCACTCTCCTGGACTTGAATCATTGTTTTATCCTTTCTGCCATCAAAGTATAATCCCCGCATGGTTTTTGGCTCTCCTATCTGTTGTAGTTCCTTTCTCTGTTTTTGTCTTTCACGTCTTAGCTTACTTCTGTCTATAATATTCCCTTTGTCTTCGGGAGTAACAATTTTAAGATCTGCCAATACTGCAGAAGCAATAGCAGCCCCAGCTCTGTCCGACATTTTAAATCTATCACAAGTAATTGCTAATGAAGGCAGTGGCTCACGCATCTGTTGTTCTGATATTACATATTGAGTCGAGGTTGTATCTTCCTCATTATCTTCAGATATCTCTTCTAGTTGTTGAAGTTCACTTGTCTCTGTTTCGATTTGTAAGTTGGACGTATTGGTTATAGCAGCACTAGTTGTTTGTGAGGATTCCAGACGTGCTTTTTCCATTTCCTTTCGATGTTCTCTTGCTTGTAATCGTCTTGTGTGTGCTATGTCAATGCTTCCTATCACCATTATTCTGTGTGTTCGTTGGTCATTTAAAAAATCCTGCTCTTTTGGAGGGACTTTCTTACTCTTTTCACATGAGCATCTCCTAAACTCCTTACATTTGCAGGTGCAGATGTCAAACAAAGTGCATTTTGAAGAGTTTTCAAATTCTTCAAGCTGATTTTTGTACTTAGGCTGATCCTTGCGTGACTTGTATGGCTTTAATAAGGACCTGTATTTATCATGGTACACTCGCATCATCTGTAAAACGCGTGTATGTGAAACTATTGGCAAAGAGGCCTTCTTCCAAATATTTTCTACCTTTTTGGAAACTGCCTCTGCTATTTCAGAAAATGAAGGCTCCTTGTTATTCATCTGCTCCTTCACTAAATGTTTTGTGAACAGGTAATCTTTCATAATGCAGTTATAAGTTGGTAGTTGCATATCACTCATCTCACAAGGTACTTCAGATATGGCACACTTCATATGTTCTCTAGTGAAATGTTTATATTTAGTATTTGATGCCATAATATTTTTAAGAAAAATTCACAATCACAAAATATCCTGTAACATCAAAACATTATATAATTAATATATATAATATATTTTATAAGTACTATATATAATATATTATATAAATATATAATATATTATATAAATAAACTAAAATTATATAATACATTATAACAAGCATTTTATAATAAAATCAATATTATCTCTATATAAATCACTTTAAAATAAAGTTTCATAATATTCCGATCATATTAAAAAACTCTCCGATCAACTGAGCGACTAGGCCTACTACCTAAGAAGACAAGTGTTAACACACTGTTCTAATGACTCACAGAAAGAAATTCCTTCACACCAAAACCCTCCCCCACAACCCTCCCCAAACCCTCCCCCACAACATTCAGTGTAGTCTCAACATGACTCAGTTACTCTAAATTGTGTTAACTTCAGCTCTCTTGTGGCAGCTGAAGATATTAAGCATATGAAAAGGCATTTTTACAAAACGAATTCCTATCATTTAAGAATCTTAATCAAACTATTAGATAATTCTAAGATAAAAATTTTTAATAGTTTGACAAACCTAAAATAGAAGCATTTTTTTCCTTTTTACCCAAAATTGTGTTAACTTTAGCCCCCTGGTGGCAGCTGAAAATTTTAAACAAATGAACTCATATTTTGGCAGGCATATTTCGTCCACTAAATGCAACTTTTAATCACTATTAAACTTCATACTAGAAAAAAAGTATTTTTCGCTCCACCCTAATATACATTATACACATTTCTTTGTTTTGTTGTGTTTTACATTGTTTATAAGTTTGTTATATGTCTTAGGGTATATATATACCTATGGATATTTATATACATAATACATAGTATGTGTGTGCAGTATATTTATATATATATATTGGTAAACTTATTGTTTACCAATAAACCAAGCTTTATATATACATATACTCATAATCATATATATTTTTTATTTATACGTTTGTGTTTTTGTTTCAGTGTTCCTGTGTGATACTTGTTGAGTTTTGCTGGTACAATGAGCACGCAAAGAACACGGGGATCTGCCAGCCACATTGTCTTTGGTTCTCCACTATCAGAGCTTCCTCTGTCTGAACTTCCAACCCGTATACAAATTGCAAGGCATTTCCTCTTCTTGAAGGAGAACAAGTACACCAGCAACAGGGAGATTCTTCCGGAGGTATGCCAAACACTCATTGACCTTTGGAATCGTGCTAACATTCCATCGCAGCCAATCAAGAATGTGAAGACCAAGCTGCTCCGATTGATGGAAAAAGGCTCACAAGCATCGAAGCAAGGCAAGCAGGCCACAAAAACCAAGAAGTTCGAGGAAAGCCTGAATCAATTGTTTGACATAGCTGTCTGCCAATGCGATGATCTGTCTGCATGCCACTGTGAAAAAGAAATGAAAGTTCCACGACGAGAGCATGCCTTTCTGATCGACCAGAGAACCACTCGGATCATGCAGATCAGTCGGGTGGATACGAATGTGACTCAGATGATAGAGAGAAGGAAGTCAAGAGAGGATCGGATGCAAGAAATACAAGAAGAAGAGAATAGAAGAAAAACGGAACGGCAAGAGGTGGCATCTTCTGCAGATGTGGTCGAATCAGCTCAAGCAGAAGCAGACTCCAGTGGTGAAAGTGTTGGTGATGAGTGGATGGGTGATAGTGCCCAGGAGGACAGGAACATCACACCGATTCCCACTGTTGCTTTGGAAGCTGACCGGTATGGTATATTGAACAGGGCTGCTGCAGCTATCAGCACTGCAACATTGGTTGACTATGGCATCATTAGTTCTGATGATCAGATAAACGTAATTGACCACCACAAAGTATGGAGAGCACGGCAGAAGGTACGGAGGGATCTGAAGGAAGCAGTAACTTACCACGATGTGGAAGTCACTGCTTTATTTTTTGATGGGCGGAAAGACATGACACTTGTCAAAGAGAAAAAGGGGAACAAATGGCACAGCACAAAGAAAGTTGAGGACCACTATGTGCTGGTCGGAGAGCCTGGAACCTTCTATCTAAACCATCTGACACTGGAACGAGGAACTGGCACTGTCAGTGCGGATGGACTTCAAAATGCGATTGAAGAAATGGGTATTGCAGACAAGATAATTGCAGTGGGAGCCGACAGCACAGCCACAAACACAGGGCACAGAAGTGGAGCAATACACCTGCTAGAGTGCCGCCTGTGTCGCCCTTTGCACTGTTCATCTGTAGTCTGCATTTAAATGAACTCCCACTGCGCCACTTGTGCAAGGAACTCATCGGCCCAACAGAATCTGCAACTCAATGGAAAGGACCAATTGGCAAAGCTTTGGCCACATGTGAAAGTTTGCCACTTTTCTCTAGAGGAATTCAATGTATTGCTGATGGCCACACTCTCCCGGATGTTGACCTTACTGAATTGAGTCGTGACCAAGCCTACCTCTACAGAATGATGAAAGCGATAAGGACTGGTGTCATTAATGAAGATCTTCTACGAGAGAAGCCTGGACCAATCTCCCATGCAAGATGGGTTACAACTGCCAGCAGAATTTGTCGGCTATATGTAGCGACGGCGCAGCCAAGTGATGAACTGTATTCACTCACAGTTTGTCGTGTGCCACTATGGACCCATGTGGTTTAGCATCAAGTGCCATCCAAGGTGCACATATGGCCCAAAACATTTCCTGGACCAAATCAAGCTGCTACGATTACTGCCACCAGCTAGCAAGACTGTCACATGGCCTGTGATCCAAAGAAATGCATATTGGGCTCACCCTGAAAATGTTCTACTGGCAATGCTTGCAGATGCAGATCAAGCAAACCGGAAATTGGCCATCGATGTAATCAAGACCATTCGGCGAGCTCCCAAACCTGCTCAACAGCAAATCAGAGAATTTCGGCCACCAAAGATCAAACAATGTGCTCAGAATTTGAAAGATTTACTTCCACCAGTGGAGAAGTGCACAATGGAAATACCACTCACGAAGCAGTTCTCTGTCGAACAACTCGATAAGATCACTGAAGAGCCCCTTGTTGTCCGGTTACCATGTCACTCCCAAGGTGTAGAACGCTGTGTTAGGATGGTAACTGAAGCGTCTGGGGCAGTGTATGGAAAGGATTCAAGAGATGGTTACATTAGAGCAGTACTTAAATCCCGTGACTTTATGCCGTCATTCAAAACTAAACAAGATTTTAATGTATCATTTACTAAATAAAACTATCTAGTTTACCTACCTACCTACCTACAATGTATATGTTTATTCCAAAAATAATTTTTTCTATTTTTCCTGAAAAGCAGTACATTGTAAGGGGTCAAATGATAGCTTAAACCCTAGGAAAGCAAGTGTCCAAAAGTTATGGGTAACTAGCAATTTTCACGATTTTCACATGCGAAAAAGGAGGTGTTGCACTTGTCACAAAAAAAAATTTTCATTTTTGAATTTAGGGAGGTCAATTGTACAAAACCTGAAATGTGCCTCTTGATCCGTTACACTTTGCCCAATGACGCTACACGCTAAATTGTTTAATGGATCTGAAAAAAAAGTCATAAGTGAGACACCCTAATGTACATGAACGTGTGTACGCATTTCATAGGCCCCAGTACTCAAGTGTATTCCAATGCCTAAAACCCCCAACACCCATTCATGACACCCCCAACGATGTGATTTTGTGTATATGGAAACAATCTCAACACTGAAGCCACGGATTCATCTCTTGGAAAGCGAATTTGTTACTGTATTTATGCTCAAATTTTATCCTTTTCTCGTCATTTTCAATGAGTTGCACAAAAAAATTTATGAAGAAAAAATTAAATGCTCCATTTATCAAAGGTTAGAATAACCATATTCAATTAAACTTAAATTTAAATAATTTGAAACATGACTACACACTAAAACTTTAAAAAAAATTAAAAAACCTTGGTAAACACTAATCAAAACCACATTTAAAAATTGCCTCCATCCCATTTTTTATTGGAGGTGGAGAAGTTGCTTATAAAAATTTTCATTTTAGGGTAAAATTGTTTATGGTAATGGATAGTCTATTTATATTGGATGTACTACAACAACTCCAAAATTCTGGGATTTCTGTGCTTGTTTGCATCACATAAAGTTTTAAATTGCGATCACTGAAAATTTAATGATTTCTAATTGAAGGTAGAGTGGGACGTGTAAAAAATTCCAAATATTGGTTAAGGCGTACCTCCAACTGAAGCTGGTTTGCCCAAATACGAGGCTTTGGAGGCTTTACACCCACACTCATTATATATATATATATATATATATATATATATATATATATATATGTAGTGATCAACTGAAGATGCAGAAACGTTTGCAAACACCTTAGCAATATGACATCGACACAATTAGCGATATAACTCAAATCAAACACGATGAAGATGACGTCACACAAGCACGACTAAAATGACGTCACATCGCGAGGATTCACTCAAGGCATGTCCTCATGCCTTGCCTTGCGCTTCATCTTCGTTACAAGGATTCTGGACGCACCTCGACTTCTCTCCCTTCGAACACCAGCTTCAGTGACCCACGAGCTACCACTATGTAAACACCATTTGTGCAGGGCCACGCTGGCCCCGGAGTCATTTACCTAACTTTATATGAAGACTAATATTTTACCTCGCGCGTTATTATTTCAAGTGTATACATTATTGCAACTGTAAACGACATGTTTCTGTCTAATTCATAAATCATTTAATTTTGTGAAATCATTATTGCATTGTATATCGCAACTGTGAACGACATGTTTCTATGTCATTCATAAATCGTTATTTTCTGTAATAAAGGAACAAAACTCATTGTATCAATCAACCTAATTAATAACTTAATTAATAACATTCTTTGATCGAAAGATCTGGTGACCTCGGCCCAAACATTTATCAATGATTATACTGTACAACAGTGAAAAAAAACGGAAATGAGATCGTCATTTTTATGGCTAATTATATGCGTAGATTGCGAAAATAACACTCATTTATTTGTATCACCCACCGATTTTATGAAAATGAACCTATTTCATTGTATCATTTTGAGAACCACTGGTTCTCTGAACGCATCTTTTACATTTTGTTCAGTCATGCATATGCTGTGGTGGTGGTGTTCGGCTCTGTGCTTCCACTTTGATGTTATGAAAAACTTCTTTCATAATTATTTAAAACAAAACTATCAGCCATATTTTTTCATAAATCGTTGCTATAAGTGAGTATTATTGAATAACAGCTATCAAATTATGTATATTTCATTGACAACGTCTATATTGTGTGAAATTGCAAATTGATCTATCATTTTCTTATTTTACAGGTTTTTATTGATGTTATACTACAATGCCTAGGGAGTACAAAAATTCGCCAGACAGTTTTTGTTATATTTGTGGGATATTAATGTTAAAACAGTATAAAAGGAAGTTGATTCTCATGTGAAAAAGCTTTATGAATTATACTTCGCATGCAAAGTTGGTGATCAGGACAAGCACTGGCGCACCATATCTGCTGTGTGAGATGTACGGGCTCGTTATCTGCATGGTTCAAAGGCACCGGTCCTGGTCTGGGATTCGGTGTCCCAATGGTATGGAGAGAGCCGCTGGACCATTCAACTGATTGCTATTTCTGCTTAACGAACATCACAGGTTTGAATCTTTTATTTTTCTAAATATACGTCAAATTTGGTGTTTTTAGCACATTGTAGCATATCCTGCTCTGCGTAATGTATTACACAATTATGCTATCTTAAGAAGTCAACAATGTCTATTGTCTCACATTACAGGTTGCAACAGAAAAGGGAAGAAGGCTATAGTCCATCCAAATCTTCGTTCTGTTGTGCGTCCTGTGGAACATTTTACAGATATACCCATCCCTCGTCCTCCAGCTGAAATGCCGATCGATAACACAGACTCTGACAAATCGGAATCAGACGCCGAATGTTATGAAGCTCAAGTCGAGTCCAAGAAAGAACAACATCTCATCACGCAGCCTGAACCCAATGATTTGGTCTGTGATTTAATACTTACCAAGCAACAAAGTGAACTGCTGGCCTCACGTCTACAAGAATGGAATCTGCTGGCGGAAGACGTACGAATTACAGCATTCCGAAAGCGCTCCTTGGATTTGCAGGAATATTTCACATTGAAGAACAAGTTTTGTCATTGCATTGATATACATGGTCTGTTCGATACTCTGGGTTTGTGCTGTGAACCGAATCAGTGGAGATTGTTCATTGATGCATCTCTGTACAGTGTTAAGGGTGTACTGCTACACAATAGGAACACAATGCCTTCTGTTCCGATCGCTCATTCAGTCGTCTTGAGAGAAACGTATGACAATGTTGCTTTTATTCTGGACTGTATAAAATACAATGAACATGAATGGCTTATCTGCGCAGATTTGAAGGTTGTGGCTATTCTCAATGGATTGCAAACTGGCTATACAAAATACATGTGTTTCCTATGCAAGTGGGATAGCCGAGCAAGGTCTGAACACTACACACGTTCAGTATGGCCGCCGCGAGACAATTCATCACCTGGATCTCACAATGTTATTCACGAACCACTAGTACGAAAGGAAAAGGTTATCTTGCCGCCACTTCACATAAAACTAGGGCTGATGGAACAATTTGCAAAGGCGTTCAAACAGGATAAGCCTGCCTTCAAATATCTAAAGGAAAAATTCCCAAAAATAAGTGATGCCAAGATTAAAGAAGGCATATTCGTCGGATCTCAAATTTGCCAACTCATGCTAGACGAACACTTTGAAGCGGTGATGGATGAGGTTGAGTTGGCAGCCTGGCGTGCATTCAAAAACGTGTGCAGCGGTCTACTAGGAAAGACTAAATACGACAACTATGCTGCACTTGTGGATCAACTTATCAACTCATACCAACGTCTCGGATGTAAGATGTCAATGAAAATTCATTGCTTGCATTCACATCTCATTCCTTCCGGAAAACGCATCTGCTGTTAGCGACGAACACGGGGAGAGATTCCACCAGGATATAGCCACAATGGATTGCAGGCGCGTATCCAGGATTTCTGAAAGGGGGGGGGGAATGCAAAGTTGTGCTGCCGAGCGTAGCGAGGCAATACAGCTAGGGCACCGGGGGGAGCGCTGTGAGCTCCCCCAGCGGGGTCCGGGGCTCCGCCCCGGGAGAGAAGTAATTTTTACCATATTTTTCTTTTAAAGTGCATAAATCATGGACTAAAAACAGTGAAAAGTACTGAATCATTTGACTTCATCACACAATTAATTAACGACAAAATAAACCTAGTTACCTGTCTTAGCTTGCTGAATGTTACGGAAATTTACTTATCCTTAGATACATCCTCTTCACCTCCAAGGGGGGCAAATGCCTCATTTGTCCCCCCCTGGATACGCTACTGATGGAGAGCCGATACAAAGGGAAGTGGAGTCCTGCTATGCTGGTTGATTTCTGCTGGAATTTAAAGCGTGACCAACCAGAAGCATCACACAAACGCCAGCATAAATACAAATAATGAGTTGAAAGCAATATAATACGAGAGTTTTATGTTAATTTTGTGCATATATGTTGAAGTATAGCAATAATTAAACTGTTCCATATGATAAAGCCTATCTGTTTATCGATATATTCTTAGTTTTTGGTATGAAGATTTTAAGCAGTCATTACAAAAAAACGTGACGTGATAGAAAAAAACTATTTTCAGATTTGGAATCAGCACACACGAAATATTAAGAATGACCGAAGGTTATTCCCGTTTTTTTTTCTGAACCGAAAATTTGTTGTACAGTGTTATTAATAACAATCACTTATAACCTTAATTATAAACATCATTCCTTATAGTACCGATTTACGCATCAAATATGGCTACAAACTAGCCATTAAATACATAATTATAAATTGATACTATAAATAGTGACCACTTTATAGTAGGCCTATTATTAACCGGTTTGACGTGGCTAATGGAGTAAGCCTACTATAATTACTAAATGAAATGATACGAAAGGATTCGAGGTCACCAGCTTGGATTACATCCAAGCAAATAATATTAATAAGATTAGAAAAATTACCTTGTGGTTTTGTGTTTAATTAAGAAAATAAATAATTTATTTGTTCACAGCGATTAACAATGCAATGACGGTAGTTATAGTGATTAACAATTATATAACGGCATTTATATTATGCTAAAGATGACTGGGGCTTAGCAAATAAGGAAATGATTATACAGCTTAATTGTTAAGTAAGGTTATATAGGCTAATGAGTTGTGCACAAATGGAAACGTAGCATGAAATATGAAGCCTATTGATAACAGAAATTGTGCACGCGCGTTTGGTGCACTGAATGGATTACGTAATACAGTGATTTAGATAGGCTAGAGAATTATGCATAAATGGAACATAGAATAGATGCTGCAGCCTATTAATGATAGAAAGAATGCACGTACGTTTAGTACACTGTAAGTGGATTAGGCCATCAATAATGAAATGCTTAAGGGATCACATAAAGAAACGGATGCAAAACAAAAGGAATTACATGAAAGAACACAATAACAGGGTGATACACAATTACGGTATTGGAATGACACTTGGAATAGGCCTACTGCAATTCTAACGAGAAAGTTAGTTTGAACGGTGGTGAAAACACTTTTGGGTATGGCCTAACGCGGTTCTGCGATTACACTGTGTAGGTTTCACAAGAATTGCTTAAGAACGAGGTACAGAGAGCTTACCGACAATGTTAAAATACCTCTGGAGATGAAGAGATACCTGAAGGTTGACCTTGTAGACTGTAGGCCCTAGGTGAAGTTGACCGTTCTGTATTTCGCACAGCGAGGATGACCTTGAGACCGGTAGCGGGGCCTATTGAAGGCTTGTTGAACGGGCGCCGATCGACTTGAGGTGAAGGATGAGTTAAACCAAGGTCGTATAGTGTTGAGATGTTGCTTGAGGGACTGAGGCTGGCTGAAGTCGAACGGCGCTGGGTTTCGAAAGATTGCTTCTGCAGGCGGTCTGTAGAATGCCTTACTTGATGATGGACCGGAGCCTTGAAGGAACAGCAGGCCGCTCTCCGGCGAAGGCCAGAGAACTGGTGGCTTGACGAGTGTTGCTGCTGACGAAGGCTGAGAGTGAGACGTGACGACCAAGACGAGAAGTGAAGAATGCGGAGAGAAGAAGTGTTTGTTTGTTTTTTTCTGTTTAAGGTGCTTCAACCCTGCAATGAGCGTATCAGTGGACTCAGCCTTTTATAACCTCTTAAGACGCTTAGTTTCGCGGCCTTTTTGAGACGCCTACAAGCGTCTTGTTTCTATCTTCTTGACAAAACCACGTGTGTTCTTCGATTCTTGATGATGCCAAGATGTTTGAGAATGTCGGTGGGAAGAATTCTTTTTGCTGTTCTTTGTCTGTTTCTCTGTCTGTTTGCTTGTCTGTTCACACAAGTAGTTCCCTCTCAGAGACTGCACAGGAACGATACTAAGAAAAAATACCATTCCGTAGTGAGACTGATGAGGCCACTCCGAGTGTTGACGCCTGGCCTGGTATGTCGTGGAATTACTGACGCAGGAGGGAGTGGAGGGTCGTCTCGGAGCGGTCAGAAGAGGTGCTGCTGTATGGGGTGTCCGCAGGAGGATGGGGTTGAGGTACGGCAGGAATGTGGAGCGAATGAGGAGAAAAAGGAGGAAAACGAGAGGAGGCAGGGGGAACTGTGTTGAGTTCGATTGCAGTGCCCAAAACTCGTCGCAAGGCAGTTCTCGTTGAATATATATATATGTGTATGTATATATATATATATATATATATATATATATATATATATATATATATATATATATACAAGGTGAGTCACGACGAAATGTCATAACTTCGGGAGCTTATAACTGAGGTCATTCACAGTCAAAAACTCCATGTGAACATACTGTAGGTCCGATTCTTAACGGTTATGGAGCTATGGATGTTTTAATTTTTAAAAATAAGAATAAGCGAACAAATAGCTGCTAAAGTTTTTATTCATGAATTTACAATAACTGTTCAAAATGACTACCCTCGGCCTCAATACACATCGCGGCTCGTCTGTGAATCGCGCGTGTAGTTCGCATTAGTTCATTACGATTGTCCTTTATGAGGGCTGCAGCATCCAAAATGCGACGGAGCAATGCATCTTGTGCTTCTACTTTTCTCTGGTACACCAGCTCTTTCATGCGCCCCCACAGATAAAAATCTAGATGGGTTAGGTCAGGAAACCTGGGTGGCCAATTTTGTGCACCACCACGACCGATCCATCGACAAAGGAAGCTATCATCGAGATGCGTTCTCACTGCACGGCTAAAATGGGGAGGAGCTCCGTCTTGTTGGAAGTACATACGCAATCGTGTTGCCAAAGGTACATCTTCTAACAGTGGTGGCAGTTCGTCTTGCAGAAATCGTAGATAAATGTCACCTGTAAGACCACCTTCGAAGATAAACGGACCAATCAGCTGACCGTAGAGAATACCACACCACAAATTGTCACTGAACAGATGTTGAAAATTACTTTCCACAATGGCATGAGGATTCATTTCTGACCACACATGTGAATTGCGAGTGTTGTTGACACCGTCGCGGGTAAATTGAGTATCATCACAGAACAAGACGTATCGATGCAATTGTCGATCGTCATTGAGCCAATTACAAAATTCCAGCCGTTAGAACACGATCCCCAGGTTGGAGGTGCTGAACGCGCTGTACGTGGTATGGATACATGCCTTCTTCGTGTAACGTTCTACATACTCTCGTTTGAGGAACTCTAAGACGTGTGGAAATCCTTCGCGTACTAACATGAGGACTCCGCTGTACCATCTGAATAATGTTTTCTTGCTCAGCCACATCTTGTTGTACCGGACGCTCAGATAAAAGAGTAACGCTAGGAAATGAACCGCTCTCTCGCAGCCTCCGGAAAACGTTGCTAAAAACTCGTTGATCCGGAATTCTTCGATTTGGAAGGTGTCGCTGGTATTCAGCGACAGCAGCAGTAGTATTTCCATCGCAAAATCCTTAAACATACACCATATCGGCATATTCGGCATTTGAAAACGTAAAAGACATACTGAACGCACAAAACATCAACTGCACGCTGTGAAACACAATACTCTACTGCGTAGTTAGTTCGGTTCGGTAAGTAACTGTCAATTCAGTTCAAGGTCACGCATGCGCATGCTTGAAATTCAAACATCCATAGCTCCATAACCGTTAAGCATTGGACCTATGTTCATATGGAGTTTTTGACTGGAAATGACCTCAGCTATAAGCTCCCGAAGTTATGACATTTCGTCGTGACTCACCCTGTATATGTATGTATTTTCAGGGTGAGAGAAAAGTCTTTAGGATTTTATATATACACAACTACTTAGCTAACAACATTATACAGATTATCTGTTTGTAATTATTCTTTGAAGTAAAAAAATACATTTTAAGTTCCATTTCCTAAACCACATTATTTACTCTAATTATCAAATATTCGGTATTCGTATTCGGTTAAAAACATATAAAAACTATTCGGCTGAATACGAATATCCTCATTTTTTACCCACCTAATACCGAATACCGAATATTCGATACATCCATCCCTAATCAGGGTCGTAGCTAGGGGGGCTACTGGGCCATGGCCCCCCAAACCAAGATAACAGTATTCAACTGTTCATATGATAATCTGAAATAATGGTCGTTCGGTTGGATGGTTGGATGGAGGAAGGCGAGTCTAAAAGTGTAGTTTGTAAAACGATCTTTCAAAACTTTCTTCTCTTTTTTTAATCACAGTCAATGATACATATTGTTAATTTGTTACATTGGTCCATAGCGTGATAGTACCAATTATGATTGACGTCAAAATTGCATAGGAGCGATCATGTTCTTACATGTCAGTCAACATTCTGGTGCTTTCTGATAACTTGAACTCGCAGCCGCTCGCGGCTCGCGACCCCGGTCAGTCGCACGCTGACGCCCAGAGAGAAGGGTGTGTTATCAGTAATGCCTTGTTCTTTGTGTTTGTTGAAATAAATGCAGTTTCTTTATTTTTATCAGTGAATTTATGTTGTTAATACCCTGAATTGATGTTCTGATCAGTGTTCTTGTTCTTCATCAGTGTGGCATTGAAATGGAAGGAAAGCATTTCGAACAATTTTTTTAATAATTTCAGGTAAATTTCACGTTAAAAATTATTATTATAAAAAAATATTAAAAAGGTTTAATAATTTTTGCATGTTTAGAAAAATCATACTCTTTCGTTAAATGTTGATAGAATTTAAATTATTTGATATTTTAGTCTGAAAACTTGTTCGCATATAGATAAATACATATGTTTTATTGTGTAGAAGTTTTATTAAAATTAAATGACAAATGTTGATTTTATAGCCTTTTTAAAATGTACCCTTTTTTATGGCACACCCGTTATATATATACAGGGGCATAGCCAGAATTTCTTTTCGGTATATATATATATATATATAGGGACGTAGCCAGGAGAAGGGGATACGGGGGCTTCAACCGACCCCGAAATAAAATCATAGATTTGATATTTCTCTGCATTACTTATGAGTAAGTACGCCATGCCAAGTACCTTCAGCACATGTTTAATTATTGTAATACATTTAGGAATGTGTTTTTACTCATTTACACCATTAAATATATATATATATATATATATATATATATATATATATATATATATATATATATATATATATATGCAGGGTGTCCATAAAGTCACGCATCATAAGAAAATACATTTATGTTGTTTATTCATTTGTTTTATTTATTTGTTCGAAATGATTCCCAGCAATCTCAAAACATATTTGTAAATAAAAAAGCAGATTTCTTTGAATGTTCCTCAACATATTTGGCCTGATGGAGACATAAATAAATAGACATTGCTTATGTTCTTATGATGCGTGACTTTAAGGACACCCTGTGTGTATATATATATATTAAAGGGTGTAAATGAGTAAAATCACATTCCTAAATGTATTACAATAATGAAACATGTGCTGAAGGTACTTGGCATGGCGTACTTACTCATAAGTAATGCATAGAAATATCAAACCTATGATTTTATTTCGGGGGCGGTTGAAGCCCCCGTAGCCCCCCTCCTGGCTACGTCCCTGTATATGTATATATATATATATGGGCTACGTCGTGGCCGATGTCGCAACACCGTTTCCCAGAGACCAGCGAAGTTAAGCGACATTGGGTCTGGGTGGTAGTTGGATAGGAGACCGTCTTCTGCGCCCAGATTATGTAGCGACCCGTGGTTCGGATCGCACGTAAAGCTGTAGGTCATATGACCTTAGATGTTGCGAAGGAGGTTAAACAACCCCAATAAAAAAAATATATATATACAGAGTGTCCCATAAGTCCTGCATCATAGGAGAAATTCATATTTTTCTATTTCTACAGGCCATAATGTCTGTGAGCAAGGAAGAACGAATCCAGATAATTCTCCTCATAGGAAATCGGAGTCAAAGAGAGGCCGCTGCTGAATTTAACAGACTGCATCCAGACCGCGAGCCAATAACACAGAGTTGTGTTAGCAGACTTGTTGCAAAGTTTAAGGAAACAGGATCCATAGAAGATAAACCACGCAGTGGACCTTCAAGGAGGTCCACTGACGATGATACAGCGACTGCTATCCTGGCTCATTTTAACAGAAGTCCCAATAAGTCTCTTCGGCGATTGTCCGCCGAGACAGGAGTGTCGAAAAGTAGCATCCATCGCATTCTTCAGGCTCACAAATGGCATCCATATAAACTTCAGATCCTACAGAAATTAAGCGAAGATGATCCCGACCGGCGGATGGAATTTTGTGAATGGGCTACGGAACAATATGCTCGGGATGCCAATTTCCCGTCCACCATTCTCTTCATTGACGAGGCTGTTTATTATGGAAATGGTGAGGTAAATCGACAGAACACCCGCTACTGGTCTCAAAACAACCCTCACTGGTATACCTCTTCAAAGGAACAAGGTGCATCTCGGGTGATGGTATGGTGTAGCATTTGGAAGGATCGCATCATAGGCCCCCTCTTTTTTGATGAACATGTCACTGGAGGCACCTACCTACGTATGCTCAAGGAAGAAGCATTTCCCAGTGTCTTGAACGAAGAAGGAAATTTCCCAACATGGTTCCAGCAAGAAGGCGCTCCTGCACATTGCAGCACCCAAGTAAGGGAATACTGTACCAACAATTCCCTGGTCATTGGATAGGACGTCGAGGGCCTGTGGAATGGCCAGCTAGAAGCCTGGATCTCACGCCACTAGATTTTTATCTCTGGGGCCACTTGAAAGCGCTGGTATACGCAGAAAAAATTAGGAGTGTTGAACATTTGCGGCAGCGCATTATTGGGGCATGTAACACCATTACTCCTGACATCATTCACCGTGTGCTTGCTGACTGGGTATCACGTCTGAATTTGTGTATTGAAAACAATGGACATATTGAGCACGTTCTGTAAATAAAAGCTTTTGTTTTGCCTTTTTTATTATTTTTCCTATGATGCCGGACTTATGGGACACCCTGTATATATATATATATATATATATATATATATATATATATATATATATATAAAACAAAACTAGAGGTGTCTACCACACAAACCGAAGAAAATTGCACGAAAACGAATATGAATTTGTATATTCTTTGAACTAGGAAAACACGGAGCTTCGTCAGTATATTGACCCCTCGTTTGCTTGGCAATGCTGCTGCAAGCTGTTCGTACGCTGAATTGGCTGAAATGAGTGTATGGGTACAAAGATACTCAATGTGAAAAAAATTTTAAACTCTCTATTTTCCTTCCACTTAAGCTGTAATTACGAATGTCTTAAACTTTGATTATACAGTATATACAGGGTGTTCCACAACCTGTCTGCCATACTTTGAAGGGTGATTTATGGGGGTGATATCAGGTAAAAAAGTTAATACAACATGGGTGCTATTTCTAACCGTTGCAAACAACAAATCCCTACTTGTGTATAATTCGATAGATGGCAGCACTGGTGGTAGTTTCGATTAACGAAGTTACCACGACTAATCCTCAGTTGTTTCTTTCAGTTGGTTCTGATCTGTGGTACGAGACACTGTGTTGAGCTATGTGAACAATCAAAGTGAATCAACAGTTCACACCTGCTGAATACGCTGATATCGATATCCATTTCATTTATGGATTCTGTGATGGTAACAGCAGAGCGGCAATTGAGGAATATCGAAGACGTTTTCCGAACCGCCGAATATGAACAGGCAAGTTCGACGAAAGATTAAGGGAAACAAGGACAATTGTTCCACGTAACCAAGCACATGTAGCACGACGGCCCGTTGCTGTGGAAGAGCGCATACTGGACCTAGTACAACGTAGCCCAACTACCAGTGTTCGAAGGATTTCTAGACGAATTGGTGAATCCGCATCGCGTATATAGCGAACTATACATGATGAGGGTTTGTATCCCTATCATTTGCAACGTGTGCAAGCTCTTCGACCGGATGATTATGATAAACGCGTTCAATTTTGCCAGTGGATGGTTAAATGGTTATGCATCACCAAATTCTTAATCGCATACTGTTTAGTGATGAAGCACAATTCAGTCAGGATGGAATTAACAATAGACGAAATTCTTACTTGTGGTCCGCCGATAATCCCCACGGTATTGGAGATCAGCTGATTGGACCGTTCGTTTTGGAACAACGATTAACTGCTGATATTTATCTGAACTTCCTGGCGGACGAATTGTCGCTTTTGATGGAGGACGTGCCCTTGGAGACAAGGCGCAGGATGTTCTTTCAGCACGATGGGGCGCCACCACATTTTGGTCGTCATGTTACGGATTACTTGAATCAGCGGTAAGGGAATCGTTGGATTGGTCGTGCTGGTCCAATATCGTGGTCCCCGAGATCTTCGGACCTAACCCCGTTAGATTTCTTTTTATGGGGTCTTATGTAAGAGATGGTCTACAAGACCAAAGTACAAACGAGAGAGGAACTCTTGCGTCGGATTATGGATGCCGCTGCTTACATACGAGAACACCCCGAAATGATTCAATGGGCAGTGGACCCTTGTTTGGAACGAGCAAGGCTGTGCATTGAAAATCAAGGCGGACATTTTGAACATTCATAAGGTGTATCTCATAAATGCAGCAATAAATACATCAGATTAATACTCTCGTTTATTTTTTCCATGCACCTTAAAACGTCCGTAGCTCCGCAACGGTTGGAAAGAGCACCGATGTTGTATTAAATTTTTTACGCGATATCACCGCCGAAATCACCCCCCAAAGTATGGCAGACCGGTTGTGAAACACCCGGTATAATCTTGGTTACCTTGGTTTTGCTTCTGCCTGAATTGTACATTCTGACGAAGGTCAAGCTTGTGTAGTAATGTCTAATTAAGAATTAAATGTTTCTTTATAAGAATTTAATAATGTTCAATTAAGTTTTATTAAATAAGAAATTAAAAATGGTTTGTGAACTTAAAAATACAAAATACTAGTTGGCAACACCCTGAAATGGTTTAGAGGATGGGCAGAAATGCCCTTTAGTTATCGGACAGCCTTTGTCCTAATAAGGTGTTTTTTTGGTATTAAGATGTTTTTGTAAATTTAGAATATTATTTCGTGTCTCTCTCCGACTAAAATGCTAACGTTAATTTCCCCCTCGCATTACCCCGTTTATCTAGAAGTGTTTTCGAAAATAAAAGTCAGTAAAGTGCAATTAAGTGTATAATTAATCCCCCGTCTCCCTCGCCTTGTTCGAATTATAATGGCGCCCACCGGCTCAACCGTCAGCCGCGTCCGTATAAAAACGCAGAGAAAACAAGTGATAATAGAAAGGAAAAAAAATAATGAATTATAAAAAAAAGGAAAGGGAATCACTACACTTGCCACTTCACTTTAGACCTATAGTTTAACATGGAATCCGAACCACGCCCCACCAGCAGACCAACGTCTTAACCACTAGGCAATTCAGGGTACCATTTATTTACCAACCAATTTTTTTTTTATGGTGTGGAAGGATGAACAGCTGGGTTTTGCTGCGCGCCGCCTGCTGTCACCGTTTCTAGCATTTTGGGGGCCCTAGGCAAAATTTCTTTGGGGCCCCCAACCCCATTAGCTGATCATTTGCCAGATATGCATCAAAACATCTGCCTTATACACGTATAATGTCATATATATATATATGAGTGGCCCCCCAAAAAAACACCTTGAGATTTGAACATCAATAACTTCAAAAATATGTAGTTCGCACTTCCAAAATTTACATCACGTTTATCTTAATCTATTGATAAGCTATCATAAAAATTTCAGACCTCTACATAAAATATTTTCTCCACACCTGAGGGAACAATGAGGTATGGTGATAAAAACGAATATCCTAAATCCTAAATGTGTATAGCTGTACCTGACAACTATTCTAAGACTTGTAGTAGTTTCCTTAGCCTATGGATAATCTGTTAATCTCTGAAAAACGTCATACGATATAAGCTACGCCCATTTTAAATACTGTTTTTTAAACTTTCCCTTCAAAATTCTGGTTCTAACTAACGGTGAAAAAGCGGTGATTGAAAAGTGTTTCTTGGAAAAAAGATGGACTGGCGCAAGAATTTTGAAGGAATTTTCAGGAATAACTTGTAATGTTACGTCTGTGAATAGACTAATTAAAAAACTTAAAGCAACCGGTTGAACGGTACGGAAGCGTGGAAGTGGACGGCCTAAAACAGTTTACACTCAAGACAATATAGCAATGATCGAAATGATGAGCCTATCTCAAGAGGACCGACCTGGGTCACACTGCTCTCAGAGGAAAATTGCAAGAAATTTAGGTATCAGTCGAAGTTCCATACAAAGAATGCAGAGAAGGTAGGACTTAAGCATTTAAAAGGATCTGTGTTTCAAGACGTGACAGCAATATAAGAGCTAAAAGAAAAATTCGTTGTAGAAAATTGCTTGATAGATTTTCGTCCAATGATGTTAAAAAAATAATTTTTACAGATGAAAAAGATTTCACAATCGAGATTGCTCGAAACTCCCGGAACGATGTTGTTTATGGTCGACGTATGAAAGACATTCGTCCATCGAGACTTTACCACCAGACAAGTCGGTTTTCCAAAAATATTATGGTATTAGCAGGTGTATCGTGGAATGGAAAGACGAAAATTCATTTCATTTCAGAAAATAAAAAAAATAATTTAGAAATCTATGTAAATCTCTTAGAGGAGAATCTTTTGCCTGATTGTCAGCGTCTGTATTATGGAAACGATTTCATACTCCAACAAGATGGTGCTACAGCTCATACTAGCAAGTTCACACAAGATTATCTACAACAGAATGTAGTCAACTTCATTGAAAAAAACGACTGGCCCCCGCAATCACCTGATTGCAATCCCATGGATTATTGCATATGGAACACTCTAGCAGAGAAGATTTATGAAGGCCAAACAGAAAAGTTTACAGAAATGCAATTAAAAAAAAAATACTCGAATGCTGGGACAAAATAACAATAACAGAAATCAGAAAATGTATCATGTCGTGGAAGAAAAGGTTAAAATTAGTTTGTAAGCAGGACGGCGGACATATTGATCATATTTGTTAAGATGTGAATAATAAAACTTTTTCAGTTTATGATATTCGTTTTTTTCACCATAACCCATTGTTCCCTCAGCTGGAAAAAAGTATTTTATGTAGAGATCTGAAATTTTTATGGTGGCTTACCAATAGATTGTGGTAAAAGTTATGTAAATTTTGGAAGTGTGAACTGCACATTTTTGAAGTTATTGATGTTCAAATCTCAAGGCGTTTTTGTTGGGCCACCCGATATATATATATATATGGAAAGCTCCACGTCCGATGCACAAAGTCCTTAACGTTTCCATCTATGAGGCAGCGCGATCATGCTGGGTTTTTTTGCATATATTTACACACATATACGCGCATTGGTTTCTGCGCGTATGTAGGAGAATTACGACGTCTGATCGAGTGAGGACCATAGTGTAGTGGTTATCATATCTGACCGGCAATCGGAAGATCCCGGGTTCGATTCCCGGGTGGTTATCTCATTTTTTCATTTGTTCGTTCTCCCTCCTCATCTTGCGCGGAATGTTCTCCTATACAGGCGTCGTTCTTTACGTTAATTATACTGCGTGTTCTTTGCAGTTGAAATATATATATATATATATATATATATATATGCAAATATATGCAAAAAAAACCAGCATGATCGCGCTGCCTCATAGATAGAAAAGTTAAGAACTTTGTGCATGGCACGGGGAGCTTTCCATATATATATACACACAGTGTGTCCGTAAAGTCATGGTGGGATTTTAAATAGCTATATTATTGCAACGAAACTTGATAATGAGATGAAAAAAAGGCAAATTCAAGAACAACTCTAAAAGAATAACTTTCTTTAACGTAGTTCGATATGGGCTCCTCTGGTAGCCCTGCAGACATCTAGGCGGTGATTCAATTCCAGCCACACACGCCCAAGAACATCAGGAGTGACGGATGCGATAGCTTCCGTGATTCGCTCGTTCAAGTGATGAATATCCCTAATGGGTACACTGTACACGCTTTGCTTGACGTAACCCCACAAATAAAAGTCCAAAGGTGTCAGGTCCGGAGAGCGTGGAGGCCATGGCTTCCATCCTCCTCTTCCTATCCATCTCTGTGGAAATTTTTCATTAAGGAATTCTCGAACAACGTTGGCATAGTGCGGAGGAGCACCATCTTGCTGAAAGATGACATTATTGTCAATAAATTGGGGTACTGCAAAATGTTCCAACATAGCGAGGTAGTTGTGTGACGTCACAGTGGTTCCGCGAAGAAAAATGGGCCAATCACTCGATCTCGTGCTAGAGCACACCACACATTAACTTTCGGGCTATTACGCTCATGTTCAACATAGGCATGTGGACATTCGCTAGCCCATATCCTTACATTGTGTCGATGGACATGCCCTCAAACATGAAAAGTACACTTATCACTGAACACTATACGATCTAAAAAGTGCTCATCATCGTCAATCTCATGAATAATATCAGCAGCAAATTCGTATCTTATGCGGTGATCAGCTGGCCGGAGTGCATGTAACACCTGAAGTTTATAAGCTGTAAAACACAAATGCTTTTTCAAGACCGTATGAACTGTTGTTTTTGCAAGTCCTAATTGTCGAGAACATCGACGCACTGATTTCTTTGGACTACGAAGAAAACTTGTTCGAATGGCTTCAATCGAATCGACACTAACAGATGGTCTACCGGAACGCTTTTTGTCCAGTAGGCTTCCCGTTTCTTTCAACTGTTTATCCCGACGGCGAATGTTATTTTCGTGTGGTGGCTCTTCGTTAAACAAACGACGGTACTCATGTCGCACAAGAGTCAAAGATTCAAATTTTGCAAGCCATAAAACGCACTACACCTTCCTTTGCACCGTCGTCATCTTACTGGGGCACTCGTCGTGTGAGCTCAACTAGCTTAGCTTAGCATAGACTAACTACGAGATAAAGGTTAAGCTTAGCCTAGACTAACTACAAGATACAACTTTGAGAGTTGTTCTTAAATTTGGCATTGTTTCATCTCATTATCATGTTTCGTTGCAATAATATAGTTATTTAAAATCCCACCATGAATTTACGGACACACTGTATAATGTATATATCGGGTGGCCCAACAAAACGCCTTAAGATTTGAACATCAATAACTTCAAGAATATGCAGTTCACACTTCCAAAATTTACATAACTTATATATATATATATATATATATATATATATATATATAATGTCATAATAAAGTTATAATGTTTCAGAACAACAAAGACCCTAGGATCCACTCATGGCTGGTCTACCTAACTGTGTTCGTAATTGTGTATTGTGTATGTCCTCCGTGGTGGCGGAGGGGACCTACAATTTTACGTGGGTTCCGAACCACAAGAACATAAGAAATTTATGTAAAAACTGCCTGTACATTAGCAACGACCAATTTTTACCAAACTAAATAATTATAAATTTAAAACTAATTAATTATCGATTTAAAACTAAAGATAGAATCTCTGGATCCAGAGGATCAAGTCATAATAGACTACAATCCACATATATGTAACACTCTATATCTATTTATAACCGACATGCAAATATATCAGATCCACAGAATCCAGTCACGGTCCATATCGATTGCGGACCAAGTCAAAATTTACAACCATATACATTACAATATATATACTTAGGAGGAAAAGTGTAGGTGTGGCTGTAAAGACTGTACAGTAATGTAGAAATGTGTGTGCACCCATTTTGGGTCTCCCATTTCAAGGTGTTTGTGGGGCAAGTGAAGATCATGAGTTTTTCAATACCTCACAGTACTATGGGGGTGACCGCTCGACAGAGGAATCTCTTTAAATGGGGTGCGTAAGGACAGAGAGTATCCCCTAACCCAAGATGCTGCCTCCCTATATCCCACAACACTTGTGTTGAGCTGTGGGATCTATCACCACAAAGCCTTAATTTTACTACCTTAAACTATACCCAATCTAGCAACATACGCGTCTTATCGATTTTTAAACATGTTTGTAGACGTGCTACTAATTACTTCTACCGACAAACTATTCCAGCTATTTACTATTCTATGCGTAAAAAAGTTTTTGGTAACTGCTGTCTCGAACCTTCTACTTGTCAACTTACACCCGTTATTTCTAGTCCTATTATATTGAGATATTTCGAAAAAGCTATCTTTATCTACGTTATGGAACCCATTCATAATTTTCAAAACCTGGATTAGATCACCCCTTAGCCTCCTGGTCTCGAGTGTAGTCAATTTTAACTCCTTAAGCCTATCCTCGTACGACTTTGACCTAAGGGACGGAATCATCTTAGTTGCTCGTCTTTGAACTCTTTCGATTTTGTCTATATCTTTGCGCATATGCGGATTCCAAAATTGGACCGCGTACTCCAAATGGGGTCTAACTAATGATTTATAAAGTGGAACTATAATATCGCGCGATTTGTACTCAAAATTTCGAGCTATAAAACCTAACACTTTGTTCGCCTTTTTGACCGCTGCTGTACTTTGTTTCGCTACTTTTAAATCACCAGTGACTATAACTCCTAAATCTTTTTCCTGCTCTACGCTTGTTAAATCTTTCCCTGACATAATATACGCAAAATTACCGTTACGCGAACCTATATGCAAAATTTTGCACTTATCAACGTTAAATCTCATTTGCCATGTGACAGACCAATCAACGATTTTATTCAGATCTTCTTGGATTTTACCTCTATCTTCGTCGTTAATCGCCCTACCACCCAGCTTCGTGTCATCCGCAAACTTTGAAACTGTACTGACTAGGCTGACATCTAAATCGTTAATATATATAAGAAAAAGCAAGGGGCCCAATACAGAACCCTGAGGAACCCCAGTCGCTACATTAGCCCAACACGACTCCGCTCCATCAACGAACCACCCTCTGTTTCCTACCTCGCAACCACTCTTCTAGCCAATTTATTACTACACCCCTGATTCCATGAGCCTTAGTCTTTTGTGCGGCACGGTGTCTAACGCTTTTTGAAAATCTAAATACACTACATCAACCGCCCGATGTCTATCGTTAATGTCAACCACGCTTTGGAAAAATTCTAAAAGATTATTAAGCAAGATTTGTTTCGCATAAAACCGTGCTGCGTATTTCTAACTAGTTTATGCAATTCTAAGTGTTCGACTATACGGTCCCTAATTATTCATTCCAGTAGCTTACCTACAACAGATGTTAAACTGATTGGCCTATAATTTCCCGCCGCACCTTTATCGCCTTTCTTAAAGATAGGTGTTACGTTTGCTAACTTGAAATTATCTGGTACGCACCCCTCAGAAATAGACGCATTAAAAATCTTTGTTAGCGGCACAACAATGCTATCATTTAATTCTTTTAGTTGTATGGGATATATGGAATCCGGCCCCGGTGATTTAGGCGTTTTCATTTTATCAATATAGCGCATTACCTCACCTTCACTAACCACGATATTATCCAAAATATTACCATTATCGTTACAACTGACAAAGCAATTAAGTGATACAAGACATAGTAACATCCGGAATCAGATACTGATGTTAGAACTTAAAATAAAGGAGTCAACCATAAGAGAGAATATTGATAATGAACACAAAGCTATTGGCACTATAAAGGAAAATAGCAAATTCTTCTTTAGCTATGCTAAACGCAAAGCAGTTATCAAAACGAGCATTGGCCCATTGCTTGCTAAAGATGGACTAACTCTCACATCTAATACACAGGAAATGGCAAACATTTTACAATCTCAATATGCTTTAAGCTGGAGTACCCCTGTAGTAGCAAAGAAAATAAAAACTACAGCATTTTTGATAGAGAAGAAAATGACCAAGACAGACCATTATTGGAAGATATACAAATAACCACTAGAGATATACAACAGGCAATAACAGAGCTACCGGGGAGTTCAGCCCCTGGTCCAGATGGAATTGGAGCCAAGATTCTTAAGGAATGCAAACGTACTTTATCTCTGCCTTTGAAAATCCTGTGGAGATCCTCACTAGACACCAGTAGAATACCACCAATCATGAAACAAGCAAATATTACCCCAATCTACAAAGGAGGCAAAAGAAAGGAAGCCAAGAACTATAGACCCATATCTTTGACTTCCCATATTATTAAAATATTTGAGAAAGTCCTGAAAAGGCACATTGTCAGTTTTATAGAAAATGAACATCTCTTAGAAGACTTTCAACATGGCTTCAGACACAAGAGATCCTGCCTTACTGAACTTATAGACCATTGCAATACAATCCTACAATACTTGGGAGAAAACCACAATGTTGATGTCATCTATCTAGACTTTGCAAAAGCTTTTGACAAGGTTGACCATGGTATATTATTCCATAAACTAAAAGAACTTGGTATTTGTGGAAAAGTAGGAAAATGGATCCATGCCTTTCTCTCTGACAGAAAACAAATAACAACTGTAAATGGAGCAAGATCTATAGAAAAAGAAGTGATTAGTGGAGTGCCGCAAGGCACAGTACTAGGACCAATTCTATTCATTATAATGCTAAACAATATAAACTGTAACCTAGGAAGCTCTCTCCTGTCATTCGCAGATGATACCAGAATACTAAGACCAATTACAGAAAAAGAAGACTGTGTAGAGCTACAAAAAGATCTACAAACTATATATGCATGGGCAGATGCAAACAATATGGCCTTCAATGAAGACAAATTTGAACTAATTAAGTATGGACCAAATAAATACCTGAAAGAACAATTCAACTACACTGGACCCACAGGAAAAGATATTGCACAAACTGATCATGTCAGGGATCTAGGGATTATATTATCTGAAGATGCAACATTCAACAGGCACATTGACAAAGTAACCTCATCATGCAAACAACTAATAGGATATATACTGAGGACATTCAGAACTAGGGACAGTATGACCATGCTTACCCTGTGGAAATCACTTGTCCTTCCACGCATTGACTACTGCTCTCAATTATGGTTTCCCCACAAACAGAATGAATTGCAAAAAATTGAGGGCCTACAAAGAACCTTTACCTCGTATATTAAACAACCTGATGGGCAACAGGTGAGTAAAAACAAATTAAACTACTGGGATAGGCTTAGAGGCCTCAACCTTTATTCCATAGAGAGAAGGTTTGAGAGATACATCCTAATCTACACCTGGAAAATTCTAGAAGGGCTTTTAGTTGCCCCCAATACTGAACCAATTGTGCCCACCTTAACAAGAACTGGCAGAATGTGTAAAAAATATCACCTCCCACCAAACAGTCTGAGAAGGATTCAAACCCTTCAATATAATAGTATCTCTAGGCAGGGTTCTCGCCTGTTTAACTCCTTGCCTCAGTACCTTAGAGATATAAGTGCAGTCCCAGTAGATAATTTTAAAAAACACTTGGACATGTTTTTAGCCAACATACCCGACCAACCCACAGTGTCAGGGTATTCCTCTGCCAGACCAGCCCCCACAAATTCAATAGGGGACCAAATCGTATGGCAGGAGCTAGAGAAAAGAAAGGTGGCGACCCCGTCGTGGCCACGCCTCAGGAGGCGCTGAGTGGACTTCGTGGGAGCAGCGCACCCTTGAGGCAGAAGCGCTTTAAGGTAAATTAAGGTAAGGTATAGTAAAAACTGACGTAAAAAATTCGTTTAGCAAGGTAGCCATTTACTTGTCTTCAAAAACTAGATCTCCGTTTACATTTTTCAAAGGCCCCAAGATACTTTTTACTGGATTTCTATTATTGACGTATTGAAAGAATCACTTGGGGTTTTCTTTACCGTCACGAGCTATGGAGATTTCAAATTCGCGCTTGGACTTTTTTATTACACTTTTCGCTTCACGTGCTAGAGATATGTAGTTGTTTCGTGACCACAAATTGGCTTTATCGCACTTATGTAGCCAATAAGCCCTATCTCTACTCTTTATAATATATCCTACTCTAGAAGTAAACCACAAGGGCTTGTTGTTTACTTTCGCACGCTTAATTTTGTACGGTACACATTCCTCATTTATAGTCCTAAATACTGTTTCGAACGATTCAGTACATATACATATATATATATATATTACATATATATATATATATATATATATATATATATATATATATATATATATATATATATAAATATATATTACATATATATATATATAATGTTATAATGTTATAATGTTTCAGACCAACAAAGACCCTAGGATCCACTCATGGCTGGTCTACCTAACTGTGTTCGTAATCGTGTATTGTGTATGTCCTCCGTGGTGGCGGAGGGGACCTACATTTTTACGTGGGTTCCGAACCACAAGAACATAAGAAATTTATGTAAAAACTGCCGGTAAATTGGCAACAACCAATTTTTACGAAACTAAATATTTATCAATTTAAAACTAATTAATTATCGATTTAAAACTAAAGATAGACTCTGGATCCAGAGGATCAAGTCATAATAGACTACTATCCACAAATATGTTACACTCTATATCTATTTATAACGGACATGCAAATATATCAGATCCAAAGAATCCAGTCAATTTCATTACGGTATCCATCAAGTCACGGTCCATATCGATTGCGGACCAAGTCAAAATTTACAACCATATACATTACAATATATACACTTAAGAGGAAAAGTGTAGGTGTGGCTGTAAAGACTGTACAGTAATGTAGAAATGTGTGTGTGCACCCATTTTGGGTCTCCCATTTAAAGGTGTTTGTGGGGCAAGTGAAGATCATGAGTTTTTCAATACCTCACAGTACTATGGGGGGCACAGCTCGGCAGAGGAATCTCTTTAAATAGGGTGTGTAAGGACAGAGAGTATCCCTTAACCCAAGACGCTGCCTCCCTATATCCCACAACACTTGTGTGGAGCTGTGGGATCTAGCCCCACAAAGCCTTAATTTTACTACCTTAAACTATACCCTTTCTATCAACATATGCGTCTAATCGATTTTTAAACATGTTTATAGACGTGCTACTAATTACCTCTACCGGCAAACTATTCCAGCTATTTACTATTCTATGCGTAAAAAAAATTTTCGCAACTGCTGTCTCGAACCTTCTACTTGCCAACTTATACCCGTTATTTCTAGTCCTATTATATTGAGATATTTCGAAAAAGCTATCTCTATCTACGTTATCGAACCCATTCATAATTTTGAAAACCTGGATTAGATCACCCCTTAACCTTCTAGTCTCGAGTGTTGTCAATTTTAACTCCTTAAGCCTATCCTCGTACGACTTTGACCTAAGCGACGGAATCATCTTAGTTGCTCGTCTTTGAACTCTTTCGATTTTGTGTATATCTTTGCGCATATACGGATTCCAAAATTGGACCGCGTACTCCAAATGGGGTCTAACTAATGATTTATAAAGAGGAACTATAATATCGCGCGATTTGTACTCAAAATTTCGAGCGATAAAATCTAACACTTTGTTCGCCTTATTGACCGATGCTGTACTTTGTTTCGCTACTTTTAAATCACCAGTGACTATCACTCCTAAATCCTTTTCCTGCTCTACGCTTGTTAAATCTTTCCCTGACATACTATACGCAAAATTACCGTTACGCGAACCTATATGCAAAATTTTGCACTTATCAACGTTAAATCTCATTTGCCATGTGACTGACCAATCAACGATTTTATTTAGGTCTTAGATGAATTTTACCTCTATATTCGCATTAATCGCCCTACCACCCAGCTTCGTGTCATCCGCAAACTTTGAAACTGTACTGACTAGGCCGACATCTAAATCGTTAATATATATAAGAAAAAGCAAGGGGCCCAATACAGAACCCTGAGGGACGCCACTCGCTACATTAGCCCAACACGACTCCGCTCCATCAACGACCACCCTCTGTTTCCTGCCTCGCAACCACTCTTCTAGCCAATTTATTACTACACCCCTGATTCCATGAGCCTTAGTTTTTTCAATGAGTCTTTTGTGCGGCAGGTGTCAAACGCTTTTTGAAAATCTAAACACAC